>APFE030831491.1:0-17159 GCA_000404065.3 Pinus taeda
TTTAAGTTTAGGTATGTTCTATGCTAGAGAAATTTATTTAAATTTTCACAGTTAACAATCACATCAGCATTACGATAAACTGCAGATAGAACATAAATACAAAACGCAGAAAACAAGCCAAGACAAGAGGACACAAGATATGGCGCGAGCCAGGGACAAACACCACAATGTGTGGGGAAACCCTTTGATCAAATCTTCTTTTATCTTCAAAGTTCAACAGAGAAAGAGAGAGAGAGTACATTACAACAGAAGTCAATACTTGACTTATCTAGATCTAGCATAGATCATTTCGTATCATGATGAGATCAGTTGAAGACATTCTGCTTCAACTGATTCTCAAGGTGACTCCACCTATCATCGTTCTGCATCTCGTTCATTTGCTGCCCCTAATTGTGTTGTACCATCATGCTGTCTCATGATCTCATAAATCACGCTACCCATATATCATTGTGTTGTACCATCATGCTGTCTCATGATCTCATAAATCACGCTACCCATATATCATTGTGTTGCCCATCATGTTGTTGCCCATGCTCCATGTATCGTTGCTCTACCCATCCACAATATCTCATACATCATGCTGCTGCCCATCCACAATACCTCATACATCATGCTGCATTATGTTACCCATGCTCATATCATCACGCTGCTCATAATGTTGCCCATACATCATGCTGCCCTTGCTATCCTTCTGTTGCTTCATTATTTAGTTCATATACATATCAGCCTTAGCTGCTTGCTATGGCTTGCAGCCTAGCAAAGCAGCTAGGCTATAGTTTCAGTATCCTCTACACAAACATGTTGTCATCAGCGTCCTTGCACACTGTCCTAACATGTCCAAACAGTCCTTGAATAGGCTACGTTGTCATCTACAGCAAAGTAGCTCTAATACCTTTTCATGACAGCGTTTGAAGCTTCTTCAGGTAGCATATAGGTCTGTGTATAAATCTTCTTGAGTGTGACGGATTAGGGCTCCTCAACAGCAGATAGAATAGGTCTCTTGTGACTGCGTTTAGCCCTCCTCTGTACAGCGTATTCAACTGCGGATATAGGGTTGTATGAAAATCTTCTATAGCTGCGTAGTAGAACCTGTGGTAGGGCTCCTTCCTACTGCGGCTATGCCTCTTTGTGACTGCGAAATAGACAGCGGGTTCAGGCCATTAATTAGTCTTTACCTTACAGCGTTTAGGGCTTCTCATGGTTGTAGTTTAGGGCTGCATATAAAGCCTTCATCACTGCGTTTGGGGTAGGTAAGATCTCCCTTAACTGTGGCTGGAATCCTCTCCCTTCATGTGCGTCTTAATGTCTCTCATGACTGTAATTTAGGGCTTTACTTGTAGGCCAGCGTATAACCTTTGATGTCTCTCTCCTGCACCATAAACCCAAGACGTGGAGAGGAGGAGATCACACCAAGAATAGTTGTGCAAATGACATCAAATCCTCATCTATTTATACCAAAATGAGGATGATGAATAGACACGTCGGTTGGGCTTCTAGAGCCTACATAAGCGCTGGTCGGCTTGATAATAATTATATAAATAAAATAAATTCATATCTCCATAAATACTTATCGGAATCGGATGATCTTTAGATCAATCCTACACCTCTCGATGAGAGGGATCCAGTAAAAATATCAGCTGCCATAAATAAGTTGACCCACATGGAGTTTGGCCCTAGTTGCCAATTTAACAATTAGTCATAAAAGGACATACCTGGTTAACATCCAGATGGGGTATGTGCCTTAAAGGTAGTATGGCAGCTCACGTAAAGCTTCCCAGCATAATGCTCTCAAATGAAGATGAGCTTGTCTAGTTAAGGCCTTCAATAACAATGTTGGTTATGGTATAGATGCTTGACAAAGATGGCTTATCAATCCGACTCTTCTTATGAGAATGCTTCAAGATTGAGATTCCTTGTACCTCATGATGGGATTATCAATACCTCCCAAGTTAAGATGGAATGTTGGAAATTGTAACTAAGTTCGGTCTTCATAATGAACTATTTGCAGACATGACATTATATACTTTGTATAAAGAAAGAAAAAGCAAGAAAAGAAAATATTACTTTATTTAAAGCACGAGTTTCAAGCTCATGTTTAGGTCAACAACATGTTCTTCGTGGTTATAGGTCTTTCCAGGACAAAGAAGAAATTATGTCATGTATTATAGTCTCATTTGCACTCATTGTAACAAAGAAGAATATTTATTTAAGTCAAGAAAAAGCCATTTATTCCTCCACAACCAAGTAGGCACACTCAAGGAAAAGTCGGCCTAAAGGAGGGCAATTGGACACTTCATGAAGGCTATAAATAAAGAAGGAGCTCGACTCATTTGAGAGACACATTCAAGACAAGTTCAATTTGTGATAGCGAAGGAAGAAAAGAGGTAGAAGGACAAAGGAAGGAAGAAGAATTCGAAGTCTCTTGGTTTATCGTTTTGTCCATCCACATGTGTGAAGCTGTTAGGTTTTTGTGCTTTCGTCGAAATTGCAAGGTTGAAATTCTGAGGAGAAATTGCAGGGTCGAAATTCTAAAGCGAAGCTATAGTAGATCGAAGTTTGGAAGTTTCCTTAGAGAAGACCTTGCTGGAGGGATGACTTAGTGCTTGGGAGGATTTTATGTTGAAATTTCTAAGTCTAACCCGTTAGAAATTTTCCTCCACTATCTGGGTTATTTCACCTACTTGTTTATATACTGAACAAGTTATTTAACCATATAAATATTGAAATAAACACAATGCAGTCTCAACCATCTACAGATCATCAACTGAAAGAAATAGACAAACAAACAAGGGACACTGTTATTTTTGGGCAATCTTCCCCAGAAAAACCCAACTTGGGAAAACCGATGCAGCAGTTCTGGGGGTTTTCTTATTAAGCAAATTTTCTTGAGTACAATTGGGTGCTAAACTAGCTCACCCTACAGAGAAATCTATCTAGCAGTAATAACTCTCTTCAGAAGCAGATAGTCTAAAAGTCTGCTCCATGAAACTCTCCTGAACCTCTCTGAGGCTCAGCGTCAGCCCTCCTGGCCTCTACGTCAGCCTCAAACCCTTTGTGTCAGCCCTCTGAGGCTCTGTGCAGCGTCTCTAGCCCTTTGAGTCACTTTTGCAGCCTCTGCGTCACTCACGCAAGCCCTCTGGCCCTCTGCACAGTCACTCTGGCCTCTACGTGGCTCCTGTTGGCTCTGCGTCTACCTCTCTGCCTCTGCGCTGGTCTTCTAGCACTATCTCTGCCTCTCTACTATGCACTCACTGCCCCTCGCTGCAACTCTGATCACTGGTTCGATTTCTCTTAGCAAACCCCGCTCTAGAAAATTGAACTAACTGATCACTCTGGTGTATGTCCAACTGACCCTCAAGCCTCCTCTTATACTTTTTTGGTTGAGTCTTCAATGACCGAGATTAAATCTCTAACTAAGATTAGATTTCACTTGATCCATGTAATTTAGAACCTTCTAACCCAACTTTATATTAATACCCATTAATATTTTTATTTTCGTAAGTTTAGACTTAGGAACCCATTAAAAATATTAATTATTTTAATATCTCCTTCACCGGGCAGAATTTCCCCAAACCATTTCTGGGTCTTGAAGATCTCATGTGCTTTAACCTCTCCACCAATTTTCATGGCTAGAGCACATTCGATGCTACCCCAAATCAACATTTTAGGCTTTGTTCTTTGGGTCTTGGAAGTTTCTGTGAACAAATTCTATAAGAAGAGAAACATTTTTCTAGGATTTCCCCTTGGAAGGGTTTTTCCCTGGCTTGGAGCTTATATCTTGTGTACTTTGCCTTGTTGTGATTTCATTGTTTTGGTAATTACCTGATGAACAAGATCTAATAAAGTAATAAAAGGCCAACACATATAACAAGTAATTATCAAGTAAATAAAAATCTCTATAATCTCTAAGTCTCCTAATTTTCCAACACTCACAATGGCATACACCCTCCCAAGTTCACTAGAGTAACCAAACCTCCTCATGACTCATGAGTTTCTTTCCCTTAACCTCAAATGATATAAGAGGTAGGGCTTCTCAATCTTCTCTCTCCTATTCTCACTCCACATTTTCTCAAAAGATTATATAGCTAGGACCCCTCAACACTTGGCACTCTCTAGAAAACATCATAGAGATTTACATTGATCTCCTCACAAATAATGATGAGCAAAGGGAAAACTCTTCTCTCTTCCCTTCTCTAATTTGCTTTCGACTTACTATGTTGATGTGGAACTAGGACCTCACACTTCATAGGGTTTTCCTAATATCTATTTAAATATTTCAGAAGATACTTATTAGAGCTTAAATTGAAATGTTAAAACCTGTCATAGTTCGCATGGACATACTCCGACCCATGGGCATATAGTCACTCACATTTTGGCAACTTCCCTTATAGATGGTGTCTGAAACATTGGAAAATGACTCTAGTAATATTGTACCTATTGCAATGAAGTTTAACCCTATGGATTTTTAAAAATACTTGTATCGGTTGGATATGATTTTCCAAACTATTAGAGTTGTCATGTTGAACTAACATTGACCATAATATGCCACTTCCCAAATGCTCTTTCCCATGTCATCAGCCTCAAAATATGTTCAATACTATTGGTGATAAATTTCAATGGAAGTCCTCTTTAGCCAAATTTCATATTTGGCGATCCAGATGTTTCTCTTCATTTACTATCCATGTAAGGTTTGCCTTGATTTTCATAGTACCTCTATCTAGTTTCTTGAGGGAACATTAATAATCCATTTCCCTTCAAACAAAAATAGATCAACTTAAATAATGCATTCATATCTTGTGCCAAAACAAACTACAGCATGAAAGGAAAAACCAACCCGTGCAACTAGAGCAACTAGTTGAGGATTTGATGAATATCCATAAAATGCCACAGCATATCTGCAAACAATAAGAATAAGAAGCTTGATTATGTCATGTACAATAAACAAGAAAAAGTTGAAACATACCAAACCTATAACAACTATATTAGACAAAACATTTTCACTTTTCTACACAATCACAACATTGATCCTTAGACTTCAAATAGTTGTTCCTTTTCTTTTGATATGGAAATTATTGGATTTTGGATTTAGACTTTCTAGCAAATGTCCATTCACGAGATCAAAGGTATGTTGATTATCACTTATAGCTCACTTTGTGTCCAAGTATTTGTTACAACCTAAGTATCCACATGTTGGTATTGGCTTGCACACAAATGTAGGTATTCATTGATGAGGACTTAATTTATATTTTTGGTTTACCCTCTCTCACTCACTACTTCTATTTTCATTTCATTTGTATTATTGTTTTCTAATGTAGGAATTGCCTTAACACTACTATACTATTATTGTGGCTTGTTGTACTCTCTAGTCTCATTGACCTATTTTGCTAATTCTTGGACATTGATAAAATTATCCTATCTTCTTGATATGAAGACCCGAGGTTCTATTCATCGAGAACTAAAAAAGTACAAAAAAGTTGATAGCTTGTTTTGGTAAGATCTGATACTCTCGGTCAAGAAGATGGTCTTCAAAGTAACTTATTTACCTCAAATAATTAGCATTTGAATTTAGTTCTTTCCCAAGAATCTTTCCATTCGCCTCATTTTCTTCATTTTGACTATTACTTTTGTTATAGAATATTTTGAGGTAACTAGTAAGATAACTTTGCAAGTTATGCTCTTGAGGACCCTTAAATTTGCTACTCAAGTAAAGAAACAAACTTATATAGCTATGGATGCGAGACATTATTGGCATATGTTTGAAGTTGAACTTTGAGAACATCGACTCCAAAAACTACAATTTCAGAAAAGATAGATGAATGGTTCAATGTTCATCCACTGATTAGATATTTTCTAAAAGAATTGTCGTAACCAAAAGTTGCAATGACATTACACTGGATAAATTTGATCCAACAATAAATTCAATTGTTTCGAGAGAGGACGCAACATCCAAAAATGCAGACCTCAGTTTTTTGGAGAGAGACTAAGAGATGAAATCAGTGAAATTGTGGAGGTCAAAGATAAGGCGCTTCAATTAATGAGCTCGATGGGTGTTCTATTTTATTTGTTTCAAAATTCATGATATAGTACATCACTCATTATGTTCGGGCTTTCAACTTGTTGACTATTTGAATGTTGAAGCCTTTAAACCTAAGTTGCACTAAAACGGATACAAATACGTGGTTTGAAACAGATAACGGAAATTTTCAAAAAATCTAGATATGATACAACAAGGAAACAGCACATATATATATGTCAAAAACAAGAAACAAAAAATTATACATATATATATATATGTTGCCAGGAAACGTGGATTCGAGGACATGTACGGGGACGAGGACGAGGATGGGGACGTCATTTTTTGAAACAAGGTGTGTGGGTTCGTCGGGGGTATATTATAATTTATATATATAATATATAGATATTATATTTTATAAATTATAACATATATGAATTTGTATGCTTTTCAACTTTAAACAAGAAAACTAAAATATTTATGATTTAAACTTAAAATATTTAAACATGCACATCATTGAACATTCAACATTCAAAATGAAAATTCAAAATTTTTAGTTTGATATCAAGTGCAAATTGGTGTTTACATGTTAATAAGAATCATGATATATGTCCATTGTCATACTACATTCAAAATTTGTCTTAAGGCATCTCCAAACAAGAACTAGGAAATTTTAAAATACTATTATAAAAATAGCTAATAGTGAACAATGGCTTCCTAGAACCATGTCATCAACATCCATGTCATCAGCATCATCTTCAGTTAGCATGCTCTCCAGATAGGAATCACTCTCATCTTGAGGCTCTTGCTCATCCATAGCAACTGAAGGTAGCTCAATAAGGCCATCTGGTAGTATCTCCTCATCCACACACATAGCATCATCTATGTATTGGTCCCATCTCTTGAAAGGATCCTCCTTGTACCCAGGGTCATTTCGAGATATGAGACGAAGTGTGCTATGAATGTACACTAATTCTCTACCTTCTTTGAGCACAACATATTTCTCTTTACTGAATGAATAAAAGCATAAGTACTCCAATTCCTCTCGCAAAATGACGAACTAGCTACCTAGAATATTAGGGGAAGCCCATTAAATTAATTAAAATTTTAAAAATAAAAACTAAAATGAACCCAAAAGAACCTGATTTTGGGGTTACAAGTACCCATCATCAGGGTTCTCCGTACCCGTCAAGACCCAGAAATGGTGGAGAGGCTAAAGCACATAAGATATCCAAGACCTAGAAAGGGTTTGGGCGGATTCTAACCAGTTTGGGATATATTAAAATAATTAATATTTTTAATGGAGTTCCTAAGTCTAAACTTAGGAAAAATAAAATATTAATGGGTATTAATATAAAACTGGGTTAGAATGTTCCAAAGGATAAGTATCAAGCCAAAACTAATCTTAGCCATTGATTAGAGATTTAATCTCAATCGTTGAAGGACCAACGAGAAAAGTATATGAAGAGGCTTGAGGGTCAGTTATAGAACACACTAGAGTGATCAATCATTCATTTTGCTAGAGCGGGGTTGCTAAGAAAAAGTGAATCATTGATCAGCAACGAGGGGCAGTAAGTACTGGACAGAGAGGTAGAGACAGTACTGTGAGACCAGCGCAGAAGCAAGGAAAGCAAGAGCAACAGCCAGTTTAGGCCACGCAGAGCCCAGCAGAGACAGCGCAGAGGCCAGAGATATTGCGTCATCCACGCAAAGGCTACTGGAGTGACACAAAGGGTCCCAGAGGCTGCGAAGTACCTAAGAGGGCTGACGAAAAGGGTCCTGGGGCTGACGCAGAGGCCAGAAGGGCCAGGCTGAGCTTCAATTGTGCCGAAGAGGATTTCGTGGTACAGGTTTTTTGAATACCTGTTTCCGAATATAGAGGAATTGTTGCCGTGTATTTTTCCCTGTCGGGTGAGCCAGTTAGGCACTCAGTTGTACTCAAGGAAATACTGCATAATAATAAACCCTCAAAATAGTTGCACTGGTTTTCCCGCATTGGATTTTTCCGGTGAATTTGTCCAAAGATAACGGGGCCACTTGTGTGCTTGTTTTCTTTCAGTTAATGATCTGTAGATGTTGTGACTGTATTGTGTTTATTTCGGTATTTAAATGTTTTAAATAACTTGTTCAGAATTTACAAGTAGAAGAAATAAACCAACAAAATACAGATTAATTTTATAACGGGTAGACTTAGATAATTCAACATGGTGTCAAAGTGTGGTTGCAGATCACAGGAGAGCTGAAGGCATCAGCTAGGCAGAGCATTTGCAGCAGAATCAACTGTCCTGAGTGACAGTCGTTGATCCTTATGGAAGCAACAGTGGAAGGGTTGATGCAGAGGGACTATGTCATCAGTCCGAGCCAAAGAGAGGTCAGTGCAGAGGTTGAGGAGGGCAGAGAGAGGCTTACGCAGAGCCATGCAGAGACTAAGAGGGTTGACGCAGTACCTGAGGGAGCTATTTTTGTTGTAGCCAAGATTGCGCAGAGCCTAGAGGCTCAGTCCTTGAGTTGCTGGGGCAAAGGAAGCTGTAGGCAATTTGCGAGAGCGAAGCTGGTGAGGTACTATGGTTAGAACAATACCTAGCAGGGCAAGACCAAGGTAGAGGGAGTTGTTGCCGAAGCAGATTTCTAGCCAAGGAATTTGGATTAGTGTTGCAGTTGCACAGACAATCAGAGAGGGGTAGCTTGACAATTGGCAGAAGGATTTCCAGCAGGGAAATCAAGACTCAAAGGGAGTCCAGAAGAGAACTTCCAGGCGGGAAGTACAGAGACTCAGAGGAGTCGACAGAGAAGAGTAGAGAGATGGTTGTGAATGGGCTAAGAGATCACGACAAGCTGGATGGAGCGTCCAACTTTGTGGTCTGGAAGGCCAGGATCTTGTCCATTCTAGACAGACATCGTATCAAGGGCTTCACCTTGAGAGTAATAGCTATCCCAGTTAACCTGGTAGCTAATGAAAGGTATGAGGCGGCAATGGCTAAGGCAAAGTGCATCATCCTTGATGGGGTCAAGGATCATGTGGTCTCACATATTGCCGAGAAGGAAACGGCAAAGGAGATGTGGGACACTTTGAAGACATTGTACCAGCATACTTCCGTGCATAGGAAGATGCACCTGGAGAATCAACTAAGGTCATACCAAATGCAGAAGGGAGAGCAGATAGATGTCTTCTTCGGTCAGTTGAAGGAGATCCGTGACCAACTAACCTCCATAGCGGCCACGCCGGATCAAGAGTTGATGGTGAGAACCCCACTTAACGCAGTCTCCGAGGAGTGGGAGACATTTTTCCAAAGCATACTGGGCAGGGTGAGTCTTCCAGATTGGGAAGAATTGTGGGCGACTCTTCATCAAGAAGAGATCAAACGGTTGACCAAGACGGGGAGTAACAACAAAGGGGTCAGGATCAAGAAGGAAGAGGAAGAGGGTGCGGCTCTAGCCTTTGTGGGAAAGCAAGAGAAGAGGAAGAAGAATGACCTCTCCAAGGTCAAGTCTTCCATTGTGGGGAACTGGGTCACTATGTGAACCAGTGTCCGAGGAAGAAGAGTATGGGAGAGGCTTCTAAGTCAAAGGCATTGCCAGTGAGGGCGGAGAAAGAAGTAGAGGAGGGTGACGATTGTGTCATGAGTGTTCATGTGACACTAGAGAGGAGGTGGGGAGACATCGAGCTGTAATCAGGGAGACTCTAGGCAATGAGGGGCAGGATCCTTGAGGTACCCAACCTCTTGGATTGTACCTTGCTACGGGAACCCTGAAAAGAGAATAGCAAGACTAGCAGATGTCGGTAGAGACAGATGCGGATGAAGCGGCGTAGAGTGCTACAGTGCAGGAGTCCCCGGGCAGTGCAAGGCTAGTAGAATGCAACAATGCAAAAGGCACGAAGAGTGTTGCAACGGTGCAGGATGGCACAGAGATGGTTGCAACGGTGCATGATGCAATGAGTTGCAGTAGCGCAGAGGACAGTAGAGGGAGCACTTGTTAGCAATAGAGGGAGCTTGAGCATCGGTAGTGTTTCTAGCCTGACAGGGATGTCAGAAGTTGGGTGGATTAGTTACTTACTTCTCAATAACTGAGTTAGCACTGGAGTAGCACGATGCAACATGATGAAAGGGGGATGCAGTGCAGATGCAGTGTTAGGACTATGGACCAGCAGCAGCACGGATGCAGAGGGAGCTACCGTACGAATGTAGTCGTGGCAGTGGCAAGGCCATGGGCAGCAATACAGGATGCAGCAGTGCAGAGGATGTGGGCAGGGAGGCCTAGCATCAGCACAGGTAACAGTGTCGGATAATCAATGTGATACTCAGTGTGGAGTATTACTGGAGCAGAGTCCTCGCCAAGAGGGAGTGTTGATTTGGGGTAGCATCGGATGTGCTCTAGCCATGAAAATTGGTGAAGAGGCTAAAGCACATAACATCTCCAAGACCTAGAAAGGGCCTGGGAAGATTCTAACCGATTTGGGATATATTAAAATAATTAATATTTTTAATGGACTTCCTAAGTCTAAACTTAGGAAAAATAAAATATTAATGGGTATTCATATAAAATTGGGTTAGAATCTTCAAAGGGATAAGGATCAAGCCAAATCTAATCTTAGCAGTTGATTAGAGATTTAATCTCGGTCGTTGAAGGACCAACGAGAAAAGTATAAGAAGAGGCTTGAGGGTCAGTTGGAGAACGCACTAGAGTGATTAGTCATTCATTTTTCTAAAGCGAGGTTGCTAAGCAAAAGTGAATCAGTGATCAACAACAAGGGGTAGTGAGTACTGGACAAAGAGGCAAAGACAGTACTGGGAGACCAGTGCAGAAGCAGGGAGAGCGAGAGCAGCAGCTAGTTCAAGCCACGTAGAGCCTAGCAGAGACAATGCAAAGACCAGAGGGACTGCATCATTTACGCAGAGGCTGCTGGAGTGATGCAAAGGGTCCCATAGGTTGCGTAATACCTAAGAGGGCTGACGTAGAGGGTCCTGGGGCTGACACAGATCAACAGGAGGCTGACGCAGAGGCCAAAAGGGCCAGCATTGAGCTTCAGTTGTGTCAGAGAGGGTTTCGTGGGACAGGTTTTTAGAATACCTGTTTCCGAATATAGAGGTATTGTTGCCATGTACTTTTCTCTGTCGGGTGAGTTTCCCACATTGGGTTTCTCCGGGGACATTTGTCCAAAAATAACGGTGTCACTTGTGTGCTTGTTTTCTTTCAGTTGATGATTTGTAGATGTTGTGACTGTATTGTGTTTATTTCGGTATTTAAATGTTTTAACTAACTTGTGCAGAATTTACAAGTAGAAGAAATAAACTAGCAGAATACAGATTAATTTTCTAACAGATAGACTTAGAAAATTCAACACCACCAATCAACTGGACTTAATTTGGTCTTGTCCCACATACAATCGATATTAGCATGCAAACCCTCCGACCCCACAAAATGAGCAAACTTTGAACGAATCTAAATCCCAATTTCAATATCTACAAAAATCAGTCTAAAAGCTTTTTTAAATCCTTATGAGACTTTTGGGTCTTTGTTTGGTGCGGTTCTTTCTAGATCACTTGGAAACTCTGCAACATAATATCTTGGATTCACTACATAGGCCAAAAGGTGCAATCGGGTGGTCATATTGTTCCACCTTTTGGTCAATTTATCTTTTACCTCTCTGTAAAAGAATTCATCTGGGTCGTCCTTGGCATTTATAACCACCCTTATCTTCTCTATAATGGAATTAATTTCCTCATGCGCCTCTCCCAAACTAGCCATATCTGTGTCAAACAGGCAAAGAAATTCCACAATTGGCTTAGTAAACGCCAAGAGGTATTCCACCCTATCCCACCATTCATCAACAACAACCAACATTTTCACTGCTTGTGCTTTTAGATTGGGATTGCCTCCATTGACTCCAAAGAGAACTGCATATCATTGATTGTAAAGCCTCTTTCCCCTACATAAGCGTTGTTAAGACTATGACGCAAGAAGCAAAATGAGTCTCGGCAACCTGCAAGTGTCAATGTTTCAATAAATTAAAAAATTAAAATCATAATTGATTGAATAACTATTATGGTTCATGGATCATGACATTTGACAATCCAATTTACATATTTTAATTTTGAGTCATATAAATTAGAATTTATGAAATAAACTTTAAAGTTTAGTTACCTTAAGGAGCTCCAACTTCACAAATTCCCTGTAGATGCCTTGGAACATGTGGTGGTTTGTTATGAAGGCTTGAAATTCTTTTGCCTCTTCAAAAATAATTCGAATCCACTCAATTTGCTTCCCCATATTGTCCACCATTGCATTGTCAGTTATTACCTGGGCAACATTTTCTAACCCCACCAATTCAATTGCTTCAATCAATATGTCAGCAATGAATTGGGAATATTTCAGTTGCCCTTCACAATCCGCTGCCTTCAAAAACATTGCCCCCTTTGGGCTCTGAGCAATCACATTGATAAAACGCCTATTCCTTTGATCTTTCCATCCATAAAAAATGATGGACACCCCTGAAATGTGTTAGAAAATCAAAAAGGCAAAAAAAAATTCTTATACTTTGATAATTGCATGTAATGTTCTTGACTTCATATTAAGTTTTCTTTATATCTTCTTTCTTTAGTTCATCAAGCATTTACCAAAGCAAAAGCACATAAAACAATGGACACCAAATATAGGCACTACGCCAGGGCAAAACCCCCCTCAAGGGGAAAACCTAGTCAAAATTCTCTTCCTTTAAATCGTATTGAGGCTCTTCACCCTAGACAAAGACCAAACCTTCCCTCCACACCAAGTCAGCCTCCCAGATCTTCGACCTCTTTTCCAGCAACTTTGACAACGTAGCAGCTTTCGGCATCAAGCAACTTCGGACATCAGCGAAACTAGGAAGACTTTGATCTCCCAAACTAAGGCATGAAACAGAGAGAGAAGCACTAAAATTTCATTTTTCTTCTTCTCCTTAGACTCCACCCAATTCGCACTTCCTTTGGCTTCCTTAGACCCACTTCGCACTTCTCCGACGTCCTTAGAGATATCAAACTAGCTTGAGATGAGATACTCCAAATGAATTCGACTTGCTTCTATTTATAGGCTTCAAGGGAGGTCGACTTGATGTCCTTAGGCCAACTTGATCTCTTCTAGGCCAACTTGATGTGGAGGATACATAAATTATGTTTGACTCAATACTAAACCTTTTTACATGATTCAAAAGCCCAAGAAGGGTCACTTTAAAAGTACAATGACTCTATTGACTCAGAATAAATCCTAGAAGTCCTCAATGGGGACTTTGACCTAAAACATGGTGACCCAAACTTGAAACCCATGCTTTCACAAGTCACAATACTAATAATAATAAAATATTTTCTTTATTCTTTTGACAAGTACATTACAAGATGCCTCAAATACATTTAATGAAGACCGAACCTAGTTACATTTTCCAACACTCCCTCTTAATTAGGGAGGTATTCATCATATACAAGTACAAGGAAGATCTCAACTATATGAACCATGAACTTTAGGCACCGCAATGCCATGGACTAGATTCTTGACCAGGAAAATCTATCCATTGGTCTCTCAACAATTTAGGCACCACAATGCCACGAACTAGATTCCTGACTAGGGAAATCTATCCAAGTGGGAATAAGGTGGACTCAAGCTTTCATCCCCTTTAGGTACCATCAGGCTTACTTGCTAACCACCAACCCAAAAATCTAGGTGTGTATCTAGAAATAGAGCTCTATAATCAACACCACATTTTCCAACTTCGAGACCTAGACATCAACACAAAGTGTCGGCCAAATGTCCTCTCGAGCAATGATTTGTGAAAATTCCTAAATAAAAATCCAACTGCAGTGACTGACATTATTTCTTCTACTTATTAATTCAGAAATAAGTTATTCACAGTGTTTCTACAGCAAATATCGAAATAAATTATGTTGCAGCCTTCACAATTTAAAAACTGTGGAAAGTAAATGCAAGGAAAAATATTAGCACAAGTATAATCACAATGACAGAGTTATTTTTGGACAATTGTCCCCGGAAAAACCCAATGTGGGAAAATTGGTGCAGCAAATGCGGGTTTCTTTATTGATCTTCAGCAAAATCTCATGTACAAGATACAGCCAACAGAATAGAAAAGAAATTTTACAGATAATTTTCTCACGCTTCACAATGAAATTCTAACTCTGGAGAGGACCTGCTTCCCTCACTAAGTCTCTCTGTGTCATTGCCTCTACACTGTCCCTCCTCTACTTTTCGTCTTCTCTCTGCTTCCTAGACTCCCGACTCTTGCTGTTGCCCTCTCTCTCCAACCTGCAACTCTCCCTCTGATTCGATTTTCTCTTGCCAAACTTCAACCAGTGAGAAAATCAATCTTATGCTTGGGCAACTGAGTATCTTCTTGGTTCCTCTTCCAAATGCCCATCGAAGTCCTTCTTATAATCCTCTCGTGTATCAATCAACAGCCCAGATTAGATTGTAATCAATGGCTCAGATCATTTTGACTTGATCCTCGTCTTCTTCGAGTAGATTTAACCTCAATTTAATTAATACCCTTTAATTATTTCAATTTTCTAAGTTTAGGCTTAGGCATCGATTAAAAATAATTAATTATTTTAATAAAACAATCTCTAGGTGGAATTTCCCAAAACGATTTCTAGGTATTCTAGAATACATGTGTCCTAGCCTCCCTACAAATTTTGAGGCTTAGAGCACATCTGATGTTATCAGAAATCAACATGCTTCACTCACAAAGCCTCAACACTCCTTGACTCAGTAGATCAAGGATGACCAATCTCTCCCAATCAAACTGATTGGTAATTAGCATGTTATCAAAACCTTCGAGAGATTCACCTGTACAAACACAAGCCCAATCAATAATATACTTTGATATGTACATAATCAAATACAAACCTCTGGGGTCTTCCAGACAACTTGATGTTTCTTCTCAACTTTTCATGGTAGGACTATCAACCAAATCTCTAACACAAGATTCCTCAATCATACACTTTCCTTTCCCACTTCTCCTGCAGTAACATATCCTCTGAAATTCATTCTTCAATCAAAACCAAGCTATATCCTACCTCTCAACCAAGGAGCATCTCTTTAGCCATACTCCCTCTTAACTCAGGGAGATCAACTTCCTCTTTTCATCATCAGAGAATCTTTCGTGGCTTCCAACCATTTCATCAGATTCATCATCATCCCCATCATGCTTATCTAATGTTTTAAGAACCGGCTTATTTCAACCAAAAACTAGTCAAACCGACCGGTTTGAACTGGAAATCGGTCAATCCGGTCTGTTCATTAGCCGACCGGGTCAAACTGGTAGAATTAATCCACTTTTCTCCCAAAAATCACATAAACCGGTCAGTTCCGTGCCAAGGCTGCGAAGGACCCACACAACGCAGTTAAGGATGGTTCTAGGGTGTTTGGAGAGAAAATAAGGGTTGTTTCCGTCCAAAAACACCCTATCCAAGCCTTTAAAAGGAGCTCACCCCCCTCGTTTGCCTCACACATCTCATTTGGAGTTTTTGTGAGTTTGATTGGGAGATTGGAGAGTGTTGAGTTTTTGTTAGAGTAATGGAACAACAGAGAGTTTGAGCTAAGTAGTAGTCATCATGCCTCCAAAAGCCAAGGATATTGCATGGGCTCATTATGATATGATTGATGGCAAAGTGATCTGCAAATATTGCCAAAAATCTATTGAAGGAGGGGGTATTAACAAGTTCAAGCAACACTTGGCTGAGATAAGAAGTCATATAAAGCCATGTGGAGCACCAAATGAAGTAATAGGGCATATTAGCGCAGAATACCTTTAGAAGTTTGAGACTCAAGTCACTGAACTAATAGAGAAGTTTGTGACTCAAGCAATTGCAAAGTTTGGGAGTCGAGACTCAACCAACTGAGTTTGATCATACTCATGAGAAGTTTCAAGTTATAACGTTGACAACTATTATCATATACGTAGACTTGTAGTAGGCCAGTAGCCCCATAAGTTGGTAGGCTTTGTTTTTGCACTCTAGAGGCCCCATTTAGAGCCTCATTGATTATATATTTTGTTGCTGATATGTATTGGACTTGGTGCCATTTTCATATATTCACCTTTACATGGTATATATATGAGCAAACTTTGCATATTTTGTGTCTATCGGTTTGGAATCATGGGTTTAAATCTTAAAAACAGTTTTTTCATTAAAAAATAATTATTTCATGTGTTTTTAAACACAGGTTCATCAAGATCTAACCAGTGTCGATTTGACCGGTTCTAGTTTGAAACCTAGTTTATTAGGTGGACCGGTCTAGTGACCGATTCCAGTTTTTAAAACTATGTGCTTATCACATCAACAAACATCTTCACCATATTGAAGATTGTGTACTTGCACAACTTAGAAAGTACAACCAAATCTATAGAAGAATGGAGTTAGCCATATCAAAATTACGGAAGCATACATTGTTCAAGAAAGTGTAACTACATTCAATCTTTATGATGACATGATCTTTGTATTTAATGTAATAAGAGGAAATAATTTATGTTTGCAATCTTGCTACATGGGTTTCATGAACAGGAAGTGTCTCTAGATAAAGACTTCTTCTTGATGTCTTTAAGATTTATTTAAATGTCAAAGAGTCATGTCATGTGTATAGAAACTCTTTATGAGTTCATGTAAATATGTACGAGCCTTCAAGTTGTGTATCAACTCTCCAAGACCAAGATCAATGCCTCAAACAAGCCTATCAATGTCTGCAAGCAAAACGACAAGGATATAATTATGTCGGGTCCAAATAAATTAAATAAATACATGTCATGTCGGCTTGAAGAAATAGACATGTCAGTTCATTAACATATTTCGGCTCATATATACGCTCACCACTATAAATACCCTATTGGGGTATCCGCAAATGGGCAAGAAAGAATTCAAATATACCTCTGAGATCTTCGCATAAGGGAGTCGCAATTAAGGGAGCCGCAGTCAAGGTCAAAAATCCGCAGTAGGGTATTGACTGCATCGTGTTTTGGGTTTTAGGTGCAGTCATGGCCTCATGTAAGGGCGCAACAATCGTTTGGTTTGTGGACACTCTCATCTTGTCTATGTAGTGCAATCTCGGCATACTTGTGATGGTCTCGGATCTGGCAGCATAGATCAGGGAACGTAGATCAAGCAGTGTG
>APFE030831494.1:9113-38195 GCA_000404065.3 Pinus taeda
TGGTCCATGATTTGAGGAAGAGCTTGCCTATATAAAGCAAAGGAGATCATTTGGCTTGTGCATCTTTTGAAAATTGAATATCTTAAGAACTAAAATATTGTGTTCTTGGTTTAAAAGCTTGATCTACAAAAGAGAAGTTGAAAGCGAATCTGTGAAGGGTGATCTCTCGAGCGCAAGATCAGATCTGAGCATTTCACTGTATTTCGGCCCTAACCAGAGGTATGCAGGTGATTAACGGTGCGAGTGCGTGGGCACACAGAGCAGAAGAAGGATAAGTGCGTGGGTACACAGGGGCGACGAAGGCATAGTGCGTGGGTACGCAGAGCGACGGAGGTTCAGGTGCGTACGCACAGAAAAAGTACGCGACGCGATAGTGTCTTTGGGTGCGTGGCTTCAGTGAAGTACGCGGCGCGGTAGTGTATCTGGGTGCGTACATGTGGCAATAGTACGCAGAGCGATTGAAGAAGAAGTGCGTAGGCACGCGGTGCAACAGAAGGCTTTCTGCGTGTATATGCAGGGGCGCAGAAGGTGAAGTGCGTGGGGACGCAGGCCAGTGAAAGGAAAACTGCGTATCTATCTTAAGATCTTCTGTTGACTGAATTTTTCTGTTGATAAGGTGTTCTGGGTTCAGTTCTGTTATTGTTGATCTGGTTACTGCTTCTGACTGAGTAATTTACATGTACTTGATGATCATTTGATGTATATGGATCCAGTTTGAAAATTTATGAAAAGTGGTCCTTGAAAAGAAGTAGGGGGTTGTAGCTCCCTTCCAGGAGAGACTGGAAAACGAGGAAGAGTTGTAGCTCTCTGCAGGTTGCAGCCTGCGTACTGGTAAAGGACTGCACCAGTACAAGACCATTGTAAAAGGAGTTTCTAATTTGAAAGAAGATAGAGACATATTGCAGCAGGTGGTTTTCACCCACAGGAGGCGCCGCAGGAGGCACCACAGGAGACGCCGCAGGAGGCGCTGCAGGAGACGCCACAGGAGGCGCCGCAGGAGACGCCGCAGGAGGTGCCATAGGAGACGCCGCAGAAGGCACCACAGGAGACGCCCCAGAAGGCGCCGCAGGAGACGCCGCAGAGGGCGCCGCAGGAGACACCACAGGAGGCGCCACAGGAGATGCCATAGGAGGCGCCACAGGACACGCCACAGGAGGCGCCACAGGAGACGCCGCAGGAGGCGCCGCAGGAGACACCGCAGGAGGCACCGCAGGAGATGCCGCAGGAGGCGGCACAGGAGACGCCGCAGGAGGTGCCGCAGGAGACACCGCAGGAGGCGCCGCAAGAGATGCCGCAGAAGGTGTTCTGGGTTTAGTTTTCTGTTATTGTGGATCTGGTTATCTGGGTGACTTACTGGTACTTGATGATCATTTGATGTTTATGGATCCAGTTTGAAAATTTATGAAAAGTGGTCCTTGAAAGAAAAGAAGTAGGGGGTTGTAGTTCCCTTCCAGGAGAGACTGGAAAACGAGAGAGAGTTGTAGCTCTCTGCAGGTTGCAGCCTGCGTACTGGTAAAGGACTGCACCAGTACAAGACCATTTTAAAAGGAGTTTCTAATTTGAAAGAAGATAGAGACATATTGCAGCAGGTGGTTTTCACCCACATTGGGTTTCCACCTTATATCTGGTGTTCTTTGATGTGACTGTCTGTTTTTCTTGTTCATGCTCATTGTTTTATGGTACTGATATGCAAAAATAATTCAAAGTATAAATAAGGAAGAATTGTTAAAAGGACTAGATAATACTGATTCACCCCCCCTCTCAGTATTATTTTCAACAGGAAGCACTATCTTCCATTTTTATAACAAGTCCCAAATGCAATATGCCTTAGAGTGCATAGAGATGACAATATTTAACTAGAGCGAGGGAGTACTAGCAAACATGAAAGAACAAATCACGAAGGCAAATGGTAGACAATTGAAAAGCTTCATGTATGGTTCCATTTTTATTTCATTTTCCTTTGAGTGGATTCCATTACTTTGACCATAACATATCTCGTTCAAGCTCTCGGATCCTAGAATCCCACATATGCGGTGATGGGTTGATCTCATGTCTAGACATGCAGGTCCATCGTCAATGAGTTTCACTCCAATATTGTTTTGTTGGCTACTTATACAAGTCATTATGATCAAATAATATCCATACATTGGGATGGATTTCCGTGGATACCTAAAGCTCATGCTTCCTGATGGTGAGCGATGGGGTGCTAAAGGTAAAACAAAATAATTTTGATATTTTTTTTAAATTTTCGACTTTTACAATTTTTTTTATATTTTTGATGTATCTGAGACTTGACTATTGATTTTTTTACATGCAAATGTTGGACCCATTCGACCAGTGGGTTCATCCTATATTCAGTTTGCTGGAGGCCGACAATAGGCACCAGGTGGAGCATAGGTTGCTACAGGGGGACAAGAGGTATTTCATGATCTCAATGTAGCTGAGACTCTTGCAGAGGTCGAGTGACATATGAAGGGATTGACCCAGGGCATAGTTCATACCAAGCTCGATCAGATCTGTATGAGACTGCAACTCCATACTAATGGTTTGCTTGTCCATATCGTCTAGTTGTTGTGGAAGATGGATCACACAGTAGCTTATTATTATGAGCATCATCAGGATTAGTCTACTAGGAGACTATATGTCCATATTTTTACTGCATCTATATTTTTGATATGGTAGGTCGTGTGGCCATATGTATCTTGGGAACAATCTTTTGTAAAAACAAACTTTGATATATATATATATTATATATATATATATATAATATTATATATACCTATCAATTTTTGTTATGCATTCTATCATATTGTTCAATGTATTTTATGTGAGTTGAATTTTAATTCACATATGTCACAAATGTTTGTGTAAAACATGATTCTCTAGTGCATATCCCAATGTATTTAGACTTCTAGGAATATGTTGATATTGAATATAATTCAAATGTATTTCCATAAGGTGATCCCTCAAGAACATATGAAATATAGTTGGACTCCTAACTGAAGAGACATTAGTCAACTGTAGTACTACAAGTTGTGAGTCAATTTTGATATCTATATGGAAGATACCATGAGAAATAGAATTAGACAATAGTTTTATCACTGCGTTACACTCAACGATATTATTGGTAGAGCGATTAATACAAATCCCTTGTAAACTGACTAACTCAAAACTCGGAGCATATGTAGCCCATGTTGCAGAGGAAAGGTTATGAGTACTATGACTAGTGCCATCATCATAACTAGTATATAGTTGAAGGGATGCTGACATATGCAATCCAAATGTAAACATGATTGACAAAAACTGTAGGAAACTCTGAAGGGAATACACTACAAATACAATCAACACACCTATATACATCATGTACATAGTGAACTATGAAAAAGTAGATTAAGCATAGTATTACTTGAGGTACAACCCACTTCTAGACTACTCCAATGGAACTCCATTTAAATTAATAAGCGTGTATGCCCCTTTAATAAGAATGTGTTTAACAATGTATAGGCCTAGCCACATTGGTTCAAACTTCCTAGATGCTAAATTATCATACTCTTGGCCATACAACAAGATAAGGTAACCTTCCAAGAAGGCACAAGGCTTAATATTCTTGTCATATTGCACCTTAATTTGTTTCGTATAGGTCTCATTAGCCATCGCAACATCATGTCATGTTTCATCTAAGTGTGTAATATGTAAGAGATGTTCTTCTTCCATGAAATTGGCAGGGAGAAGTTCGACAACAAGTTTTAGAGATGGAATTTTGCACTCAATATGAAGGATTTATTCTAGACTTTATACTAATTGAAATGGTGTGAACCTAGTAGTATCCTTAACAAAGGTTTGATATGCCCACCGGGATACATAAAGTATAATATTCCAATCCGGTTTGAGGATCCCTAACATGCGCTGAAGCATCCTTTTCAAAACTTTGTTGATTGCCTTAACTTTCCCATTCACCTTAGGCTAGTAGGGAGTTAAGCTCTCATGATGGAGGCCCAACTTGGTAGTGAGTTCATAAATACTTTGATTACAGAAATGTTTCCCATGGTCTGAAACTATAGCTTGTGGTACACCAAGCCTTGCGATGACATGATTGAAGAGAAAGAGAGAAGTTGTTTCTTGAATGTTATTGTATGTAGACATTGCCTCAGCCCACTTGGTAAAATAGTCTACTGCCACAATGATGTAGCCATGCCCCCTGACCAAGTGAGGGTTACATGTCATAAAGTTAATGAACCATTTCACGAAAGGCACAATGATGATAACATGGTGTAAAGGAGTTGGTGTAGCATGGGTTTTATGACTGTATATCTGGAAGCATGGAACTTCTCGAACATAAGGATGCAGTCATGAAAAATATTAGGCCAAAAGTAGCCAGCATACAAAATATTCTATGTGGTGGCGTAACTAGACATATGTCCACCACATTCCCCAGAATGGAATTTATTTAAAGCTTACAAGGCCTCCTAATGGGTCAAGCACCTTCAAAAAATCATATCAATACCACAACGACAAATGGTGTCACTAATTATAATATAGTGTTTAGCTTGATATCAAGCTGCAAAGTCTAGTTCTAGAGATATATGACGATGTCTCCATACCATGGGTCAGATGAATATATCAGGAACAATGACTCATCTGGAATAGAATCGTCAAACGTCGTTTCTGTTTTGCCAATGGGAAGGTCGCAGATCAATTCGACAAAGAGTAAGGATTTCTCCAAATTGAATATTATGAGATCTAAATCAAACTATTGGAGGATGATAATCCATTTGGAGTAATCCCCCCCCCCCCCCAAACAGTTTTCATGACAAAATGTATGTCATGGGGTTGCAATCGAAAACAAACATAGTCTTGCAAAAAATTAATATAGTGACGAAACTATTGGAAATCTTAGACAACCGTCAAAGCTAAATTTTCGACAGATTATATTTTATCTCGGTATCATTTAAGTTACGAATCAAATAATAAATACTATGTTGTTCACTATATCATCCTCTTGGACCAACACCATAGTGATGGTAGTAATTGCAGTGGCAAGATACAAGACGTAATCATATTGGTAATATGGGGGATACAAAAATGGTTCTTGAAAGAGAACATCTTTCAAGGAATCAAAATCCTTTTGAAATGTGTTTTCCCACTGTAAGGGAATCCCTTTCTTTAATAAGAAAGTACATCCTTTGGTCAATTCAACATAGTTGGGAACAAATCTCTATAGAATGTTAGCCTTCCCTTAGACTGATTGAAGATGAACAAGAGAGGAAGGAGCAAGTATATATAAGATCACCTGGACTTTCAATGGCTTAATAAAAATTCCTTTCTTCAATATAATGAAGTCGAGAATTCGACTAGAGATTAAAAAAACACACACTTGTGCGGATTGAGATTAATGTTATATTGATGAGAATGCATAAATATATCCCTAAGATGCATCATATAATTAACTCGATTTTTTGAGTGAGCAGGTAGGTCCTCCAAATATGGTTATATGATGTGCTTAATGTCATGGAAGGCATACTTCATTTCCCTCTGAAAATTTGCCTCAAATTTTTTCAATCTGAAGGGAGCTTTCGATATGCAAATGTACCTCATGGATAAATAAATGCGGTTTTATGTTGGTCCAATGGAAGAATATTGATCTGATTGTAGCCAGAAAAGCCATTCATAAAATAAAATACTTCACTGCCAACATAATCATCAGGATATGTTTTTATTTTATGTACAACAATGTTTGGGTCAATACCTAACATCTCTTCATAACTCCATGTGAAATTGTCTCTAAACTCCTAGAAAAGGGCTTTATCAATCTTGATCTCATCGCAAGAGTAAGATGCACCAATATGTACATTCTTGAAAATTTTGGGTTTGACTAAAATATTGAGGGTAATAGTATCTTCAATATTCAACAAATTCTTCTCAGATTCGATATCATGGATGGATACAAAATTCAGAGACATCTCAACATCATTGGGCCATTATAGATCACTAAGATTATCCTCGGAGGAATCTAGCAAGAAGGAACGATGGTGATGGTCGTGTTGAAAAGTGTGCAACAAGAAATTCTAAATTTAGAAAGTGTTAAAAATAGAACTGATAAAAATAGCAGTTTGGCCAATGACCATTTTGGCCACCTTGGGTGAGAGGTGAAACTGCTAAAAATAACGTCTTCTAAAAATAGCATTTCTTGGTCCCTTCCTATTTATAGCAGTCCCTGGTTTATCTATAGGAAGCAAATTCGAATTTGGTCTTACCAGTAGTTTGGAATATTAATTAATTAATCCTCCATGAGTTAATTAGTTAATGAAAATCAAACTTGAAGTCTTTGTGAGAACATGCAATAATTTCTCCACTGATTGGGGAATGTGTCCTTCATTTTCTCCATTGATTTAGGAATTAAGGATGAGTTCTATATTGAAAGGATCAATTGACTTAGTTTAACTTAGTCAAGTTCAATTAGATTAATTTAACAAGTTGTTAAGTTAATGATATATAGTTTGTTGATGCTTGCATGCATGTGACAACTATTATTTTCAGATAACTGAGTATTCTCTCATGGATAACTGATGCATGGTATTTTAGACAGAGACCCAGTTGAGATCAGACGAGGGATAGTGTACTAGCAGATGCTAGGATATTTCTAGTGAATATTCCTTGCATGCAGGAGGAGAATGAGTCCTCAAGAATTGCGTAGTTGGACTTGAGGTTGACAATAGGTATGACTGGGGCCAATTCCCACACGTTATGTAATTGGACCCCAATCAAAATTGAGCAAGGAAATAGAGGATTGGAGGACTTGTGGCCTATATATTGAGGTCTATGTAGTCTATGATCTACATCACCAGAGTACAGAGAGAGCAGGATAGCTTTTGATCAGATTCTTTTTGTATGTTGTTCATGATTTCCACTTGATTGATAATACAATGTTGGGGTTTTATGCTGGTGCTTTCCCTAGTGATATATTCTATGTTATGTGTGATTGGTTCCTTATTATTAGTTATATGTGTTCATGCTTGATGTTGCTCATGGTTGATTAGCTTCCACAAAGTTTATGGTAGATGTAGATCTAGTATTATGCTTTAGTACATTGCATATATCAGTTTGATCTGTAGGTGAAAATTCTACATGATATCAATGAGCTAGTTGTTTTGTAGAGAAAATTCTACAGGTCGTCCCACGGTGGATCATCTGACATCATGGTCTCCATGATGCTCTAATCAATAGGAAATGCACCATATAATGGATCAGAGGATGTGCCTTATCTAAGGAATGATTAACCCAATTGATCAAAGAGGAAAAATCATAATGTGTCACACAGGCCGAGTAGTTGGCTTCATAGTTGAGCTTAATGGGATTGAGCAATATGAGGTCACCTAAGGTATCAATATTAGATTCATCTGGTACTACCCAAGGATGAGATGGAGTAGCAGAAGAAGATATCATGTTGACATAGACAACTAGATTAGGGTTGTTGATAAGGGATTGAGTAGAAAGAGGGGGGAGTGAAAAGGTTCCCATGAGGGAAGAGTCCTTAAGTAGTCCAACCCTGATATGTTGATATGTATGTGGGGTTTCCCACATAAGAGGGATGCTTCCTGTAACACCCTCCTCCCACATCTACCAAAGCAACCAACCAACCAGGGTAAACATGTGTCAAGATGCTACTATGGTGGGCTTAAACCTTCTATGTGACCTTAAGAAAGGGAAATCGATGGAAACACAACCTAAAAACCCTCCACATCAGCCACATGACTCCCAAGAACCAATGTAAGCTTTTTGAAAACTGGCCCCTGGGTCCCACTGAATTTCTAGACCAATTAACCCGAGAAATCTCCCATGATATGGGCATGTCTACATCCAGAGGGATATGGATGCTCCCACAACATGGCATGCTAGCGTCCAGGCACCATTTTTCTCAGTGTTGTGCCAATGTCCCCATGATTTGAGTTACTTTCACAGGCCTAAAGCCCAGGTCACTTCCAAATATTAAATGACAACTTCAGAACAAAAAGATAACAAGGTAATGATGATACAAATGCAATTACTTGAATAAGATCTTAACCCCTACTAGCCATGACAAGCATTTCGTCAAGCATATCACAAATATGTAATCTATAGGTGTATACAATAGATTTAAGTATAGGGGTCTCATACTTATATAATAATTGCAAAGAAGCATTGTTCTCTTATATCATTAGCTGTGTTATCATCTATTAGGTCATAAATACATTGTTCATTCATTTCCAAATAAAAACATGATGAAATCCATACATCATTAATTTCATAATACATGTTTATAACCAACATAATAACAATAGATATATCAAGGATACATCAACCATAAAATCCACAAATAAACAAGTACATTTACACATAATATATCAAGGAAATAACCTCTTATTAATGAATGCAAAGTCAACCTGGTATGGGATTACCACGTTCCATCTGACCATAGAATGGATAAGCCAATTCTCTCTTCATCCATTCGCCCCCATGGCATGTTATAAGCATGAATGTGGGACTCAGACCAAAAGAAACAACCAGGGCATCTCAAGTCTAAACCACCTCACCCTCATGAATAGAAACAAGGCTTTATTGTAATCCATCCCAGATCACTATGCCAACAAAATAAATATGTAATAACAAGCTTTACCATGATCTTTACTAGATCAATAGTTCAAAACAAGCATGCATGCCATTATATTTCTCCACCTACATAGTGAGGAATTTTCTTGTAACCTAGTCTCTAAGGCTTTACCATAATCCACACCAGATCTCTAGGCCCTAACTGAGACCCACTCTCCAGGCTTTATCGCATATCCCATCTCGGGATTACTAGGCCTGATGGAGAGCACCACCTTTAAGATTTATCCTATATCCTGCCATTCACTTGTCAAGGGTTCTTAGGCCCATCAAGGCACAAAATACCTAGCTTTACCACAACCCACAATCTGGTTCAGGGTTCACTAGGCCAGTGGCTTTACCACAATCCATAGTCCAATCTAGGGATCACTAGGCCATGTTTTCTTTCTTTCGGAGATCCAACTCACTTAGCTTTGAATACATCCAGCAATCCATCTCAACCAAAACATGAGAACCCCATCACACCAGGAAATGGTAGGGCTAGGCTAAAAACATTGTAACACTTAGAAAAAACCATGCTTCTTTAGAAAAAGACCACATGCAATACCATGCATGCCAAATATAGCAAGGAAACCACACATGCAAATCAATACCTACAAATAACCCTATTGTAGCTTCTTGATCTTGGTCTTCCTTGCTTTCTCCTTGCTTTTTCTTACCTTCCTTTCCTTTCTTAATCCAATGCAAAAGTGATCCAAGAAAACTCTAAGTGTCCAAGCGTATGAGAGAGAGAGAATATAGAGAGAGCTCCAAAACTAGATGGACAAAAGTCTTGCCAATTGATCCTCAAAAGCTTTTTTATCAACGAGGCCTCTATTTTCTTCATTTTCGATTATTTTCCTTGATTTTCCTCCTCACATGCAAACTTGTGACCTTTCACCTCCCTTTTCTCCTAATTTCCTTTATTTTCTTAAATAAAATTCCAATTAGTGCCACTCTTCCTTTCCAAATCCTTTTCCATTGCCTTTGCCAATTTCCTTAGCCATAATAACTGAAATGAACACCCACTAGGATGTTTTTCCCACCATTTTTCTTAGAATATGTGTCCCATGACTATGGTCTTATATATTTTTACATGGATTTTTTTAATTATGGTTGTTATAGAACCCTCCCCCTTGGGGTAACACCGTCTTCGGTGTTCAATGACACATATACTTCAACAAAGGCACTAAAAAGAAAACATATTTCCCATGGATTTTTATAATTTAGCTCATTGCAGTATTTACAATGATCATTGTTGAAACATGACAATCTTACCATTTACTAGAGCTTTTCAACACAACCCATTACGATATTTACAATAACAACCACATCTAATTAAGCACATTTACTTCAAATAACAAAAAACCATAATGTCTATGGAGCTTTATAAACCATTTCAATAAAGTATTTACAATAATATACCCTTATACACATTTTCTCACCTAGAAAATAAAAGGATAGAATGACTGCTTCCGCAATAAGGGAATCCACAATCTAACACTTCCACCCTCAAAATAATACTAGAATTCACCTCCTTACCAGGAAGATCAGATTCCATTGCTAAAGTTAGTGTTGCATCGAACGTCTAGTGCTACAATCCTCTACAACTTGTCCTCTCAGTGAATAGTTACCAGCTCATTGTTCTAGGGTACACTCCCAATGTGCATCTGGTTACATCTGAAAATTCTAATGAACAAAAAAAATCCATCCTCGACTTTCCCTTCTTGACAACACAGTCCCTTGGGCAATCTGGTCACCCATTTCATGCAATCACTCGCCTTCCAAGTTTGCCAACATCCCCTATCCTAGGTGATCCATCCCTTGGAAAGGCTTCCTTGCATCGTAAGTTCAAAGAACCAAAGCATATACCTACCTCAAAACCATCATACCAATCATAGCATGCTCATGGAAATAAATGGACACTATTGGGTAGTAGTGTCCCACAATGGCCCTGCTCTTGAAGAGCTTTACCATCATACTACTACCCATTCTAATTTCTTTCACTTCTGCTGCTAATTCTTGCAGTCAGTTTCAACCACCCAACCTAGGCATTTCCCATGCTTTCTTGTACCAAGCACATAAATTCCATTAGCTTTAAAATAAATTGAAATAAATTCACATCATACCTCATTGGTAGCTCATCAATAAGGTAAACTTTCAATCCTATTTACTTCATGTCACAACAAGTAAAACTAACATCTTTGATCAAATTATCATGTATAAACATATTACATCAGGTTAGCTCAAAACATACCCATCATAGATCAAAATCATAAATTTCATGTAACCATCAGAGACCATCATCATAAATCACATGCATAATGAAACTAAAATAAAATATAGATACTTATCCTTTAATCAATCCATAGCTTCTACCTTTTTCTTTATTATGTACGCACTCCAAATCGGTTTCCACACCTGACAAACACCTAGTTCCTTCTCTTCCACCATGTACACATACACATATTGTGCATCACCCACATACAACCACACATAACATTCAACACCATGCAATACATGAACCTACCATTCACATACCACACATACACCTACACCTACACCTAGTGTACAATAAATCATAATACATACTCCTACATTCAGTCTACACAGCAACACAATACATACTCCTATATCCTGTGTACAACAAAACGTAATGCATACACGTACATAGAGTACAACACAACGAGTACACATGTCACAATACCGTAACTACACAATGCACATACATAGTATCACATGCCTGCAACAACATGTACAACATACAAACAATACCACATGTACACCGGTACCATATGTATAACATGTACATAGTACCACCTGTACAATGTGTACCCAATATCACATGTACATGGAACCACCTGCACACAACATATACACAATGGCACATGTACATCGTACCACTTGTACAACATGTACATAATACCATATGTACACATCATCACATGCACAACATGGATATGACACCACATGTATGCAACATCATATGCACAACATGTACACAACACCACCTGCACACAACACCATATGTACAACATGTACATGACACCACATGTTGATAGCACCACTTATACAATCATGCACAAAAACCCATATGTACATAGGGCCACATGTACAACATGCACACAACATGGTATGTACATACCACTGCATATACAACATGTACATAGCACCATATGTACACAACACCACATATCTAGCATGTGTAGAACACCATATGCACACAACACCACATATCCATCATGTACACAATACAACATGTACACAACACTGCATATCTAACATCTACATAACACCATATATACTTAGCACTGCATATGAACAACAATAGTACCACACATCCAAAGCCACACTACCTCTATCAAGAAACCTTTCTTCTAGTGCCTCTCCGCCATCCATGCTTATCTTAGCACATGTTGGGTGTCTGTTACATTTTGTCCATGACTACCCCATTTTTAGGGGGGTGGTAGCCCCCCTTGTTGGGGGGTATGGAGGGGGGTAGTATCCCCCCTTCTCAGGGTCCAAGGCAGCATCATGGGAAAACTTTTTTGGGCAGACCTACTTATGGTTTTGTGCATGGATTTCACACATGGTTTTGGGCACGATGATTTTCTATCCATGGTATTTTGTAGATCTGGTCAAGGGAACTACAATTATGTTCTAATCTAGGGGTATTGTATTGGGTTTTAGGCACGCGTAGGCATGTATATATATGTATTGTAACATTGAAAGGAATATAATGAAAAATTAATATGGTATTCCTAGTTTTGGGATCCAGGGGAAAATTCTATGTATATCTATTTTATGTTTTATGCTCTCATCATTGTTTATTTTATACTTTTAAGAATTTGTTTTTAGGTAATTTCTATACGGGATTAGAACCTACGTTCGGTATCGAAGTTGTTTCGACGTCAAGGGGATGCCTTTCCTATTGAGGGGTTTTGCTTGGGCCTGTGGTAGACCCTTTTGAGTGAGAGATCTGTGGGATAGATTCTTGTGGTGAAAGAAGATGGCAAGCAATAGAAAGATAGAGATTTAGAAATTTAATGGTAAGATTTTTGAGTTGGGAAACTCAAGATGGACGATCTACCAGTGAATAAACATTAGTGGATTGTGGTAGATCCGAGTACTAAACCAACGACAATGTCAACTGAAAATTGGGTGAAGTTGGATCAAAAGGCAAAGTGCACAATACGAATGTGTGTCTCAGATTTAGTATTTTTGAATGTATCAGGGGTAGCTTTGATGAAGGTTTTGTGGGAAAAGTTAGGGAATTTGTACTAATCTAAGTCTCTGGTGAATAAATTGTTCCTACAGAAAACAGTGTAGAACTTGAGGACGAAAGATGGAGATTCGATGATAGAGCATATGAATTCCTTTAATACTATGGTAAGCTAGTTATTATTTTTTGATAATAAAATTTCAGATGAAGATAAGTGCACCGATCTTTTGTGTTCTTTACCAAATTAGTGGAATAGTCTAGTTGTTGCAATGGGTAGCAATGCAACTTCCTTGCAGTTTGATGAAATAGTCTCATCCTTGTTGTTGGAGGAGATGAGATGGAAAAATATGGAAGGATAGAATTGTATTCCTTGTCTGTATGACGACGGTCCTAGAACAAAAAAAAGTCCTCGAGTGGGAGATCTAAATCTAGATGGTGATCTAAATCTCTAAGAAAACTTGTAAAGGTGTTCTAGAAATGCAGAAAGGAAGGGAACTTCAAAAGGGACTTTAAATCTAAATCTCCTAAGAAAGGAAAGCGATCTACTGATTCTCCTTTTGTAGAGGTGAAAACCACCTCAGATGAAGGTGGGGATGCATTCTTGGCTTCTTCTTCAAGTACACATGTAGATCATGACGAATGGTTGATTGAATTAGGTGCATCCTTTCACTTCACTCCCCATAGAGAGTGGTTCTGTGAGTATGATAAATATTATGGTGGTGATGCCTTCTTAGGGGATGACAAGAAGGCTAGAATCATTGGTCATGGAAAAGTCAAGTTGAAGTTGCAAGGTGGAAGGATTATAACACTTCTGGGTGTTCTACATATTCCTACATTGGCCAGAAAATTTATGATTTTTGTAAGCAAGTTGGATGATGGAGGTGTAAAAACAGTGTTAGAGAAAGACACGTGCAAGATGGTTTAGGGAGCACTGGTATTAATCCGGGGAGTTCGGATTGGAAATTTGTACAAGCTTCAAGGTAGAACTGTTATTGATGGGTGTAACAGTTCTATGGTTCATAAAAGTGGAACTAAAGATATAGTGGTCTCTAGAGAAAAGACCATGTTATGGCATCAAAGGCTTGGACATAATGGAGACAAGGGCCTTCAAATATTTCATGGTAATGGTATGGTAAAAGGTATGTCTAATTTTGCTATAGATTTTGATTTCTATGAAAATTGTGTATATAGGAAGCAGAATCAGGTGAGCTTCCCCTCTGGTGCAAAGAGGGTGAAACAAATATTAGAGCTTGTGCATAGTGATGTGTTTAAACTTGTGTCAGTTCCATCACCAGGTAAGTCTGTGTACTATGTATCACTTATAGATGACTTCTCAAGGAATACATAGATGTATTTCCTCAAGAAGAAATCTGAAGTCTTTGAGAGGTTTAAAGAATTTAAGGCTCTAGTGGAAAACCAGATAGAGAAGAAGATAATGGTGCTGAGGATAGATAACATTGGAGAGTTTTGCAAGAAGGAATTTGAAGAGTTCTGTAAGAAGTGTGGTATAGCATGGAAGAAGACTACTCCATACACACCTCAACAAAAAGGAGTTGCAAAAAGAATGAATAGGACATTGATGTAAAAGACAAGAAGCATTTTGAGTGGTGTCAGGTTAAGACAATATTTCTATGCAGAGGCAGTGGAGACTGCATGTTACCTGGTCAAAAAATCACCTTCATTAGTGTTAGAGGACAAGACTACATAAGAGTATGGACTGGGAAGAAACCTTATTTTTCACATCTGAGGGTATTTGGATTTTGATACATATGTACATCTTCCAAAGGAGAAAATAACAAAGTTGGATAGTAAATCTGAAAGGTGCATATTTATTGGGTATAAGGATGGTTTAAAAGGTTATAAGATTTGGAACCCAGAAACAAGGAAGGTTTTGTACAACTGAGATGTGGTATTTAGAGACGTGAAATATGTTATTAAACATGAATTCCTACCAAAATAACCTAAGAAGATAGAGTTTGAGCTAAAGGAGGAAGAATCAGACTCTACAACAAAAGAGGAATAAGAAGATGAAGAGCCACAAACTCCATCCATGAGAAGATAATTTCGAGAAAGAAGGCAACTAGAAAGGTATAGCCCATCTTCTTTTTATTAAAGTTTTTCTTTATCTATTACTGATGATGATCCCAGAGCTATGAGGGAAGCATTAGATTTATAGGATGAAAAACTCTAGAAAGAGGCCATGATTGATGAAATGGCATATTTTCAGAAAAATGAGGATTGGGATCTCATGGAGTTTTCGACTAGAAGGAAACCCATTGGAAGCAAATGGGTGTTTAAGAAAAATATGAATGCAGAAGGAAAGGCGGATAAATACAAAGCTCAGCTGGTATAAAAAGTTTATTCCCAGGTGTCGGGAATTGATTTTGGTGATATTTTTTGTCTTGTTGCTAAGGTAGCTTCTATTAGATTACTTTTATCTATTGCTACTGCTTTTGATTTTGAGGTAGAACATATGGATATGAAGACAACATATATTCATGGGGATCTAGAAGAAGAGATGTACAAAAAGCAACCTGAAGGATTTACAGTAAAGGGTAAGAAAGAACTGTTATGTAGGTTAAAAAAATCTTTGTATGGGATAAAACAGTCACCAAGGATGTGGTATTAAAAAATTGATAAATATATACAGGGACTTGGCTTCACTAGAAGAAATGAAGATCATTGAGTATATTTTAAATTAATTGGTGACTGTGTTATTTATTTGGTCTTGTATGTGGGTGATATGTTGCTGGTTGGAAATGACAAAGAAATTATTCAGGATTTGAAGACCCAATTTTCCTCCAAATTTGATATGAAATATCTTGGCGTTGTAAAATATATTTTGGGCATGGAAATTAAACAAGATCGAGCAAAGAGGAAGATCTGATTAAATTAGAGGAAGTATGTCGAGACAATACTGCAAAGGTTTAATATGTAGGATGGTAAACTGGTGAAGGTTCTTATTCATGTAGGTGTAAAATTATCTGTTGAATAGTGTTCCAAGACACAAGAAGAGGAAGAGGACATGTCTTGTGTTCCATATGCAAGTGCAGTTGGTAGCCTGATGTATGAAATGGTTTGTACTAGACAAACATTGGACATGCAGTGGGAATATTGAGCAAGTTTATATCAAAACTAGGAAAGGAGCATTGGAAAACAGTGAAGTGGGTTTTTAGGTATTTGCATGGTAGTAGTGATTATGGTTTTTGATGTCCAGGAAGACTAGGATTGGAAAGAAATTTGGACATCCATGGATTTGATGATGCAAACTCGACTAGAGATTTGGATAAGAGAATATCTACAAGTGGGTATGTGTTTAAGCTATTTGGAGGTGCAGTCAGTTGGATGAGTAAGAGACAGCCTATAGTGGCACTTTCAACTACATAGGAAAAATACATGGAATCCACTCATGCAAGCAAGGAAGAAATTTGGTTGCAGAGATTATGTTCAAGTATGGGGTTAGTACAATGATCTATAAGGATAGAATGTGACATCCAAAGTGAAATTTTATTGGCAAAGAACTATGCTTATCATTCAAAGGCAAAGCACATTAATGTTCAGTATCACTTTGTGAGGGATATGGTTGAGGATAAAAAGGTGTTTCTAGTAAAGTTGGACACTTTGAAGAATACTACAGATACATTGACAAAGTATGTGAAGACTGAGAAATTCTCTTATTGTAGAGAAACAATGGGTATTGCAATGCTGGATCAATAAATAAGCTCCCATGTGGCCCCTTGTGGAAAGAAAACAACAAGTACGAGAATTTAAGGTGTGCGTTATATTCTTTCCACGACTATCCCACGTGTGGGGGGGGGTCACAAGGGGTCGATAGCCCCCATTGTATGTTGTGCTAGGCGCAATACCTTGGGAAAATATTTTTGTACCCTATATTAGGTGGCTAGACCTACCTATGGTTTTGTGTGTGGATTTCACAAAAAAAAATGGGGCATGATTTTTTTCTATCCATGGTATTTTGTAGATCTGATCAAAGGAACTATGGTTATGTTCTAATCTAGGGTTAATGGATTGGGGTTTATGGATGCTTCGACATGTATATATATGTATTGTAACATTGAAAGGAATATAATGATAAATTAATCTGGTTGTCCCGATTTTGGGATCCAAGGGAAAATACTTGTGTATATATATTTTATGTTGTATGCTCTCACCAATACTTATTTTCTATTTTTGAGAATTCATTTGCAGATAATTTCTGTAGGGGGTTAAAACCTACAACATGCCGCAAAGCACATTTTTTTCATTCCGTTGATGTATCCTTCAACATTACCTATCATAACATAAACATAGGAATAATACAAGCATACAATATCAATTCATATCCACATGATATTGACCTCATATATTTGTCATCACTACTCTTCCCACTTGATTCCTCATAAACCAAGAACCTCTTCATGCCATTCACTTGCATAAGAAATCATTCCTCCATAAGAATTATTCTCGGTGATCCTGTCAGACAACGACATATATACATACATGTATACATATAAACATAAACATAAAACAATAATGATCCCTGGTGACCTTGTCAGATAACAATGTACATACATACATATATTCATATAAACATTAGCATAAAAAAATCATAATCATAACAGAATTACTAGATATCATAAGATCAAGGTTAAGAGAACTTCCTTTATTCATGCACATCATGCAAAACATTTATAAAAGCAATTCCCAACATATGTACGTCATATGACACCTCAAATATATTTAATTTACCTCTCCCAATTACTCTTCTCATTATTTTCCTACCATAGTCCATTTACACCAATGGACCACACCAATCCAATTGGTTGACCTACTCTTGCCCTGAAATACCCTTATACATGCATTGAGATTCATATATGCCTTACATTACCTACTGGATTTCATTCATCTCTCCCTGAGCTCCATTAACTTTCTTCTTTTCCAAACCAATTGCAAACAATAAAAACATAAAAGGAAAGAAAAGAAACAAACAAGAAGAAAACGATGAAAACCAATAACAACACAACACCACAACAAAGTGGCAAGGCCTTGCACCAGACATAAAAAAAACAAAAATCAAGTGCAAAAAGGCACAAAGAATCAAAATCAAAAGAATTTGAAAAATCACCATGACTCAATCCCCAAGGTTCCCAAGAAATCTCAACCCGCGGCTTCTTCAGGATTTGATGGCAACCTCCCTTGCCATGCAACTCCCAACATCACACTACCATAAACATATAATTGCCAATGTATAAATAAATATAACAATATACTAGTTAGATTACCTTGTTGTGCCAAGCACATTACTTGCAACTTAACACATCCAAGCCATCTCTCAAGAGACTCCAATCCTTTGATAGATCCAGTTGTAACTAGAAACTAGTTGATGTACCTGTCAAATACATGTTCATAACTATAACACATATATGCACAATGTCAAATAAAATCAAGGTTAAGAAGGATTCCTGTATGAAAAACACTCATTTTTTTGGAATTAGGGTTTCCAAACATATCCAAAGGAATTCTTTCCCAATTCCTTTCTTTTACCTTTTTACCTTTTTACCTTGTTGTAATCAAGTCTTACTATGTCCTAGCACATTACCCAATTGCTAGTTATGAAAACATATCAATTGTTACCTCGTCAAGCTAAAACCCAACACTTTTCCTTGAAAATTATCACACATGTCAATCACATGTTCCAAATATCAATAAAATCATATATATTAATTTGGAATTGACCTTTACCAAGACTAACAATCATGTCATAATCCATAGTCAACTCATAGTCATTAGACATAATGCTACAACTATCACCTACTTACACTCAAGTACATATACACTTTTGCAACACACATCTGTTAGTACAACCATTTAAAAAAAATATCATTTGAACACATACTCATATTATGCAATTCATCATGCATTCGATCAACTTGCAAACATACCATGTTAAATTAATCAACTATATGAAATAATCAAATGGTCAAGCACCAAATATATGACATAAGAAAACTCATACCTTAATGTATCTCAAAGGAGGTTATATTCTATTCACAATCAATAAATTTAGCATGATATAAATTCTCAACACATGAAATAAAAAACAAATAAGATCATGATATCCATAACAATAATTAACTAATATTTTCGCATCATAAGCTCATAAACATTTGGCATTCATGCATAGCAATCATATATTCATGAATAGTCTATATTATTACAGCACAATGTCACAAATAAGTCGAATCATAGCTAAATGTGATAACCCTAACCATCTTCATAGGTCAATCCAATTTAGCATGACACATATAACATCAAGATATTAATGTTATCACCCTAATCATCAAGTTAACTAACATATAACAACAATAAGTTAACATATAACATGCACATCAATAACATGTAACATAATCATCGAGCTAACTACGAGTTAACATGTAACATATTCATCAATGGCACATAACATAATCATCAAGTTATATAACATAAAAAAACAATAGCAGTGCATACAACCACATGTTACTATCATTCATGACTATCCAACACATGTGCATATGACTACACTAATCAAATAGAACCTATCACGTATGTAACCATAACAGCACTAGAATGAAAGGAATACACATAACCATAATGCATATAATAATCCTTAACATACATACCTATATGCCCAAGATACAAACCTGTATGATGACATGCTCTTGCCTCGGGGTCCAATGTTGCAATTTCACTTTGATGGTTTGCATCTCTTGCTCTATCTCAGCCAACACATTAGCATCATAACATACCAATAACATCATGATGACCTAATTACATACAATTACCTTACTCACAACAATGTTTACCATGAAAGTGCATGCATACGAAATATAGATACCGACATGCTTAACAAATGCACATACAATAATACACTTATGATGACAGATCCCACGAAAACACCATCAACCTTCACATGGAAATATCACTATAACCATGATCAATGATATGCAAATGAAACAATAAAATGGACCAAAAGCATAAGGAACATAGGTGCAACTGGCATGAATGCATGACCAAAACACTTCCCATCTAGTCTGAGGGGTGAACCGTGCTCTGATACCACTATGTAACACCATCCTCCCAAATCTACCCAAGAAACCACCTAACTAGGGTAATCATGTGAAAATAGGTTGCTATGATGGGATTCAACCTCCTATATGACCTTAAGGAAGTGGAATTGATGGAAACACAACATACAAACCTTCCACATCAGCCACAGGACTTTGAGGAACCAACCCCACCTTTCTGGCAACCAATCCCATGGGTCCCACTAAGTTTTTATACCAATTAACCCCCAGAATCTCCCATGATATGAGCATGCTTACATCCAAAGGGCTTTGGAAGCTCCCACAGCATGGCATGCCAGCATCGAGGGACTATTTTTCTCAGTGTTGTGCCAATGCCCCTGGGATTTGAGCCACATCTTCAAGCCTAGAGCCTGGGTCACTACCCAAAATTAAATGACACCTTCATAGCATAAAAATAACAAGGTAATGATGATACAAATACAATTACTTTAACAAAAACTTGATTGGACCGCTACTATCCATGACAGGAATTTCATCAAACATATCACAAATATGTAATCTTTAGGTGTAAACAACATATTTAAGAATAGGGGTCTCGTACTTATCTGAGAACCGTTAAGAAGCATTTTTCCCTTATATCATGTTGTGTTATCATCTATGAGGTCATAGATACATTGTTCAATAATTTCCAAATAAAACATGAGAAAATCCATACATCATCATTGTCATAATACATGCTTATAACCAACATAATAACAATAGAAATATGAAGGATATGTCATCCATAAAATCCACATAAACTAGTACATTTACACATAAGATATCAAGGAAATAACCTCTTATTAATAAATGCATAATTCAACCCGGTATGGGACTACCACATTCCACCTGACCATAGAATGGCAGAGCCAATTCTTTCTTCATCCATTCATCCTTGTGCCATATTCTAATCATTAATGTGGGACTCAAACCAAAAGAACCAACCAAGGCATCTCGAGGCTAAACCACCTCATCCTAATTAATAGAAACCAAGATTTACAGTAATCCAGCCTAGATCACTAGGCCAACACAACAAACATGTAATAATAGGCTTTACCATGATCTCCACAAGATCACTAGAAAAAACAAGCATGGATTCTGTTAGTGTCAGCCTTTGCAGCCTTCCACCAGTAATCAAATATGCTCTTATAAAGTGGTCTTAGGGTCTCAAAGTCAAAATTTTGTCATTTTAGTGAGTCTTCAAGTAAAATTTGGTCACTAGGTATTAGGTCTAGGATTATTTTCACTGCTTCCAATGTTTTCCAAGTGTTGGTCCATGTCACCATTCAGCTGAGTGTACCATCATTAAAAGAGTTGTCATCATTATTTCAGGTTCCAATGGGTCATTTTACACCTTTTTTGTGCTTCAGTTGTGCTTAGGTAAGGCTCATTTCCCTCTCCTATGGTTTTGAAGGTAATTTTTCTTGGATGGTCAAATCATCAAAAAAACTTGTATCCTAATGCTCATACGCCTTCCCCTATCCTTAATATACCTTTTTAAACACTTCACATCAATTATATCCCTAAAATTCATCATTTTCCCACAAACCCTAGCCTATTGCTATAATTTGACATTTTTCTAGGTTAGGTCTATGTTTTTCCCTTTTGGACCCCTTCCCCTCACTCAATCCTGGAAATTCCACTTTCCCCTACTTCCTAACATCCCTCCCTACTTCCCAAAATTTTATCATGAATTTAGAAGCCCCTCATCCGCTTCATTTCCATTCATTTCTACAAATCCCCTGTTCCACATATCGAGATAGTTTTTATTCAAATGATGTGTCTGACCAAGAAAATATGAATTTGGAAAAAGTGGGAGAGGTTGTTGCCTATCATAGACCAAAGAAGATTTTTTTTTTTTTAGTTTTTACACAGGTCTCATGGTTTGGGAGAAATGTCCAAAACATCATTTGCCTCAAGAGAGTTGATGCACTTCTGAAATGACCTTGGGAAAAGAATTTTTTTCTCCTAGATGGAATGTCCAAAAGACTTTCTTGATGAGTCAAATGATAACTGGACACAAAGGGATTTCTAATGAGCTATCGTAAGATTAATTTTGAGTTTAGGAAGACCTCCAAAATTTGACTGCAACAACACTCTACATTTTGGCAGCCTCATTCTGTACATTTTGACCAATATTGGGAGATTGATCTTTTGAAAGGGAAAATGAGATCCAAATTGAAACATTCAAGATGTTCTAGAAATTAGACAGTAATATATTTCCAAAAAGCTATCACGTGCTGAATTTGGACATCGGGAAGGTAGTCAAAAGCAACCTGCAAGTTGGAGAAAAAAATTGTGGTGGCGCTGCCCACAGAGGCTGGAGCGTTGTCCATACGGACAAAGCGCTGCGTGTAGGCCAGTTTTCTGAGTGAAAAAAAACAACAGCACTACATGTAGAGAAGGGCATTTCGTTTCTGAAGGAGGTGCTATGCGTAGGGCCAACAAGGGCCAAACGACCTCCTGCCACCTAAAAAACACCAAATTTGTCTTCCTTCCCCTCAAACAAGTAAGTGTTGTTCCTTGACTTCATAATTGGCTTTCAATTCATGCATTTAAATGTAAAACCCTAGAATCTCCTTTATTTATGCCTTAAAAATCCTAACCCTTACTATTCCTCCCATCACTTATCACTAAAACCCTAAACCCCTCCTCCATATCACTCCATAACACTCCATATCCATTTTTCCTTCATCCCCAAAGAAATAGCCTAAAACCCTAGCCCCTCTCTCTCATTTTCATGGTTCATACCCTCCCACTCATTTTCATGTTTGCCTAGTCCACAAAATACCCCACAAGATCACTTCCCCTTCCCTTATTCCTATTCACTCTTACTCACCCCCTCCATCCATTTTCTAGGAGTACACAACCTCAAAGCTTGGCAAACATGGACAGAGGAGACAGAGATTATGAGGAGGAGGAAAACACTAGAAGTGACAGTTCAGCAGGTAGATCTTGGCATTAAAGAAAACCACACAAGGGGGGCAGAATTATCAGGGAAGATCCATCAAACCTCAGAGAGTTGTAGGCCTCTCATTTGGCTATCACTTGTTTTATACATCTAGGGTGTTATGAGTTCTGTGAGCAGGTGGAGGGAGTTCAACACCATCATGAGCTCACCAGGATTTTTGTAGCCAATCTTCATGACAACAAGGTGAATCTTTCTAGGGTGACATTCATAGTTTCACCCTCCATCATTGTAGATGCAACCAAGATTTGAAATGTGGGAGAGAAATGGTATAAGGAACAAGACCTAGACGAACACTATTATGAGCCCTACATCGAACCTAGGTACAGAAATGAAGCAAAAAGGCTTTTTCCTTTTAGGTTTCTTGAAGACAAGTATGCCCCCATGATGAAAATCATGATGAAATATTTCACCTGTGAGGGCATATTTTCTAGATTGTACACCTATCACATTAGGATTCTCATGCATTTTACTAGGTGAGGATGTTGAACTTCCCTTATTTCATGTTCAGGAATATTGAGAAGATGGCCTACCTTGTACAAAAAATCCATACCCTCAATAGATGAGTAGTCTCTACCACTATTCCTTGATAGAGATGATTGTGCTTCATCATCTTAACCACATCAACATCTCCTGGGAGACATTTATTTCCCATGACATCTTCAGGGGTCCTCAAATTCCTCCACCAGTGTCTAAAGAATCAAGAGGACCTTCTAGCAGTACTCAGGTAAAGAAAGATGAGAAGGCCAAAGAGAATAAAGCCATTGAGGTGCCTGAGACCTAAAAGTCATACTTGAGGGGCACAAGAAAATTGTTTGCAACTGATAGGGAAGTGCTTGCTCCACTTGTTGTGGAGGGGACCTTGCCCTCTTCATCAACTCATAGGAAAATGCTTGCTCCACAGGGTGTGGAAGGGGTTTTTCCTTCTTCATCGACACAACAGGTTCAGTTGTAGCAGCTACATAAAAGGAAAGAAAAGATGCAAGAGGAAAATCTTGATGATGAGGAGGAAAGAGATTTTGATTTGATGGAGCATGAGGAGCCAAAAAAACATCATATTCATCATGGCATAGAGACAATTGATTTAGAGGCTTATGATGAAACAATAAAAGAAAACATCATCATACAAGAGAAAGAGTCTCAAATCTAAGCATTGATGGACAATTTGGAGAGAGCTAAGAATTTCATCACATATCTAGAACAAAAGAATAAGCAGTTGAGTGATAAGTAGGTCCTGATGGAGCTGGAACTTCTCAAGATGAAAAGGCAAAGTGATAAGTGTAAATCAACAATGAAAGAGGAAGAATCACTGGTCACTTTGACTCCATTTGTGAAGGAAATTGAAGGTGATATTGAAATTTAGCTTGAAAGAGTCAATTTGCACTTACAAAAGCTACTGCAAAGGGCCAATAGGGACAACCATATCATGAGGCTGTTGGCCGGATAAATCGTTCTTGCAGACAAGACCGATCTCCCTAGTATCGAATGATATCTAGCAACAAAGAGCACAAACAAATCTACTTTTCTCTAAACATGTTTCAATTCATAAATGGAAACTAAGAGGTGTAAATGACCCTACCTCAGTCCAATGCTTGTTTGTTGTAGCTTTATTCCAACAGCTTCAAGCAGTTCCCTTTTTATAACCTGCATACAAAAACAAACACACATCAAAGCACACCTGCATAGATATTATAATAAATATGTTCATTATGAAGATCAAGGAGCTCATAAAATAAACCATTAGAGATAGTTAATTGAGAAAAACAAACTTGATTGTATTAACTTTATGAATAAAATAACCTTACAACCTTTTCCTTGATGTTGCACAAGCTCTTTCCAGGGTCCAGTAGGAGTCTCCTCTACTTTGACAAGCCTCACTCACTTCCCAAATGAAATGAAAGGTATGTGATCTCTCCTCTGACAAGCTCAAAAAGGAAGTCTAATTTCCAGCAGCATTTACCCTTAAGAATCTTCAGCTTTCAACCTCCCCTACAACCAGCCCAATGCCTGAATTTATAGTGCAAATGGAGGAAGTTGTAGGTCCACCATTAAAGGGATAAGCTCCTCCTTCAATGGGATAAGCACCTCATATCATGGAGTTAGCTCCCTTAGTTATGGAATGGATGAACCAAGGTGGAGCGGACTTGCCAGCACAATATTCCTTCTAGAAGTGTCCAGAAGTGACCCAAGATGAGTTTTTAAGAATGAACTCATGCCTTTTTAACTTTTACAGGGGTTCACACCCATTACTCAACAAACATAGCAGTCAGGTTCACAGGAAACATGACCATTGGGTGCAGCATCGCAGGAAATGCTAGGAGAAAGTGCAAAACCAGGATTTGAGATATTTTTAAGGTCTTTCTCCCATTTTCAAGGCTTGACATGAAGAGTTGAGGCTTAAGACTTGTAAAGGAGGTATGTATAGTGTTGATGGACACACACAAAATTTAGAAAGTCATGGTGACAATTTTTTGTGTAACAGATTGCCCCCTAAAGTGCGAAGTCTATAATAGATGAGGATGTTTTTGATCATCTAAGAAGAGTGAAGGAATTTATCATTTCAAGGATCTTCCTGTGGATACCCCGATTGGAACCTGTAAAAATATTGAACACAAAATATATATATTTGAAAATATCATTGCTGAGGTAGGCATTCCCATACTCAGATCAAAACTGACTAAGAACTATCTAAAACTGTTCTGATATAGGAATGATTTTTTATTACATCACAAGTAGAAACAAATGGACACAGTATGGGTGCAGTCACATGTTTATGAATAGTCCACTATATAATGATAACAAAATTCCTCGCAGCCTGGATGATGGAAACTAGATCCAGGGTCTTCATTTCTACTTCCCAAACTAGTATGATTCTATCCATGTAAATAAATGTGTCGAAGTCGAACATGGTAGAAACCACTTGGTTACTAGTCAATGATGTAAATTGTTAACAAGTGTGAGAGGAACCACCAGTAATGTCAATGGCCCTCAAAGTACTCAGTACAATCCATGAAATGTGAATGAATGAGTCGATGTCAAACACGTCACAAAATCCTTTGATCGAAGGTCAATGATGCAACCTGTCGTCAAAGGCGAGAAACCTGCCATTGAGTCATGCAGATTCCAATGTACTGATGATTTCTAGGTCATCTTTCTAGATAGTGAGTCGGAGTCGATAGAAAGAGATCCGTCATAGGAAATCCCATAACACGAAATCATAGATCAAGTCTGAAGAAATATATTTAACAAGAACTAACTCAGGGATAGTCAATGATGGATGACAGATATTTTGCAGGTGAATGGTTTATTTGCATAGACCTCTTGAACACATAACGACACTGCAGATGGCTTGGTGACAGTTGACCCAAAGCTAATACCTGGAAACTGGCTGAAGACTTTCAATGTGGCTTGATTAACTTTTAGGTAAAGGATTTCCCAACCTAGGTGAATAAAAGTGTCATGTTCAAGAGCGATGGAAATTTTTTCAAACACAAAGTATAACAAACAGGTTTATTTTTCTCTCTTTTCCCCCACCATTTCTGTCAAGTACCTCTTTACTTTTGACAAGCTTGAGGAGGATAATATTTTCTTGGTTATAAACTCATCCTTCGGATGAGTCCAACTTAGTTTAGATTCGAACCCTAAGAAGGAGTGGTTCGTTCCTATTTGTAATTGAACAGGTCCTTTATTGTTAAATTTTAACGAGTCCAGTATAGGAGAAACTTGGCGTTTTTCAATTTTAGGGAGTCAGAAGAAAAACTTAAGAAAACTCCATGGTTGTCCTTTTTCATAAATTTGTGTCTCCCAAGCCCGAAAAATTATAAAATAATACTTGAGAGAACCACTTGATCATTACGATCAAGGAGTACTTTTCATAATTAGTGCCTTCAATCTGAAAAAGTAAAAAAGCGAATGAAAGCACGTCATTTTATTACCAATATCGAACTTGAAACAACAAAATTCCGGCATAATTTTCATGTTTATACGGTCAGAAAAGAGCTATAAGAGGACCGCTTTTTTAATTCCATTTTAAGGAGTCTAAAAATAAAAACTTGGCAATATTTTCATATTTTACGAGTCAGAAAAGAGCGTAAAGAGGACTCATATGTGTTTTTTGTTGAAAATGACCAATTTCGCCTAAATACCCAATATTCTGCACAAAAACTGCAAACATTACCCATATCTATTGTAAAATAATAAAAATGCACCAAAAGTGACCTTTTCAAAGTAATAAATAAATAAATTAAATTTATTTATTCAAAAAATCTTATAAAAAGGGCTTTTACAAGTTCATTTTCACCATTTGGCTTTTGAGTAAAAAGTAAGAGCTTTTGGTAAGAAAACTTCCTTTGGAGATTGCGAAAAATCCGACCGCTAGAATTGAGAACCTTCTTCTCCAGGTAATCCACATTGTCCCTCACTTGCATTTCATCTGTTTAAAATTTTGTTTTAGGGTTTAAATTTTTTTTTTTAGAGGAAAATTAGGGAAAAAAATCGCCCGCGACAGTTGCGCAGGTGTGCCATGTGGCCCCTGCGTGCCCCGATTTTTCTGTGCACAGAGAAACGCCAAGGTGCCGCACCTGTCCTTAAGGAGAAGTGTGCAACTATGCACTGTCTCTAAAAGGATGGGTACGAACCCCGTGGAACGCAGATTTTAAACACTAAATTCTTCATTTTTGCCCCATAGTGTTATTGAGAATAGTGTCCACTCGGATGTTTCTATTCCCACTAAGACTGGTAGCTATCTTAGAAACAAACAAGTAAAGTCTACTTTTGTTTTCCTTTATGAAAATAGACAAGAGGGGGACTAAGGAGACCAACCTTAGTCTTGCGCTTGATTTCCTCTCCTTCTTGATAGAGCTTCGCTGCCTCTTCTTCGTCTGCCCAACTTCAAAGAGAACCTGTGGAATCAACAACATACTACTATCAAAGAACAAAGATCTATATTCATAAATAACATAGACCAGATGTGTGTTAACCATACAAATGCATATATAGACAAGTATACAAGAATATGGAGGAAAACTAGAATAGCTTTATTAAGATGAAAAGTAGCAAGAGGATTACAACCATATGTTCTGACCCAGCATCATCCTCCAGCTAGAAATCCCTTCTTCACCTCAAGGAAAGCTTAGATCACCCAACACTATGAATGTACACCAGAAAACCAACAACACTTCTCTATAAGATACAAAATTCCAGCCTCTGGATCTCTGTGATGAGGGATCCATATATAGATGATTATAGGGAGGCGAGTCATCTTCTAGGATCTTTATTAGTGTCCTCTCTCTGATAGTTCCTTCTTCCACTTGGAGAATGCTAATATCTTACTCATCCCTGGTCGAAAACAGAGAGGCAAGTGTCAGAGGGGAAGCTTCTAGAAGATTCCATGATCTTCCACCTCGCATTTTGTCCCTGCCATTTGTCCATTCCCGACCATCACACCCTACAAAGGAGCCATTCAGTTTGCATCACACCTTATACACTAGGAAGGTGATATGCATCGCACCCTCTACACTGGGATTTCAGTATGGTCCAGTTTTGACCATTTATGAGCAGTTTTCAGTGGAGAACTTCTGGGAGATGATGTAATCAACTGACCTTGTTCCTTTAGGAAGTGAAGAAACACTTTTAGGGACTTAGGAGCCCTCAGTTTATGGAAATTTATGATTGGGGTTGAAGTGCCCAAAAATGTCTATAAAAGTTGCCCCTTAAAGCATGAGGTCGTTTAATCTTTCTGATGTCGGGTGAAATGCTTTACTATGAGGATCCAAAGTTTTTTCGAGTTGGGAGGTTACCTGTAATAAGATACAATACAATACATTATTTTGACAACATTTTTTCATGATCTAGCTGAGGTGGGCATTCCCATGCTCAACTTTATAAATTTATTTTCATGTACATAGGACAGACTGTTGGGTTGTGTTATATTCTTTCCACATAGTTAACAGGGGGTTTGAGGGGTTCCCGTAACCCCACTTTATGGGGTCCAGGGCAGCGCCCCGGAAAATTTTGGTTTTGGACCCTATGTTAGGTTGGGCGAAGCCACCTATGGTTTTATGCATGATTTTCGCACATGTTTTTTGGACGCGATGGTTTTCGGTCCATGGTATTGGATCGATGGTTTTTTGGTCCATGGTATTGGACGTGATGGTTTTTTGGTCCAT
>APFE030831494.1:48562-101120 GCA_000404065.3 Pinus taeda
GCCCCCTGTGGAAAGAAAACAACAAGTGGGAGATTGTTGGGTTGTGTTATATTCTTTCCACATAGTTAACAGGGGGTTTGAGGGGTACCCATAACCCCACTTTATGGGGTCCGGGGCAGCGCCCAGGAAAATTTTGGTTTTGGACCCTATGTTAGGTTGGGCAGACCCACCTATGGTTTTGTGCATGATTTTCACACATGTTTTTTGGACGCGATGGTTTTCGGTCCATGGTATTGGATCGATGGTTTTTGGTCCATGGTATTGGACGTGATGGTTTTTTCGGTCCATGGTATTGGATGATTCGACATGTATAAATATGTATTGTAACATTGAAAGAAAAATAATGAAAAATCAAGCTGGTAGTTTCGGTTTTGAGATCCAGTGGGAAATCTCTGTGTATATGTGTTTTATGTGTTATGCTCTCGCATTTTTACTTTTCCTGTGATTTAGAATTCGTATGTAGGTAATTTCTGTACGGGGTTAAAATCTACACAGACAATCGTCTGTGTGACAGACTGATGATATGGACTCATCATCCTTTCATTTGGATGATCATCTGTTCAGCAATGATGTACACTTGATGTCTTTAAATTCCTGAATATATCACAGCCCAGATGGATGAAACTAGATCCAGAGTCTTCAAAACTCGCTCAATCTTCACTCGAAGTACAAGTCGATCCATGTGAAAAATGTTCTGGAGTCAAACATGGAAAGGCATCGCCTGATTACCAGCTAATGATGTAAGTTGTTAACAGGCGCGAGAGGAATCACCAATAATGAAAATGACCCTCAAGGTACTACAGTACAATTCACGTGGTGTGAAAAAGGATTTGGCGTCGAACACCACGTAAAATCTCTTGGTCGAAGGCCATTGATGTAAACCTGTCACCGAAAGTGAGAAACTTGCCATTGAGGCATGCAAGCTTCAAAGTATTGAAAGGGTTGTTCCTAAGTCAACTTCTTAGATAATGAGCTGATGTGGACAAGAAGTGACCCATCGCAGGAGGGCCTTAATGAATCCCACATCAACGACACAGAACGAAGCAAATGATTTTGGAGGTGAAAACAATATGACGATACAGGGTTCAAGGTGGCGTTCATGAAGGAATGGAGCATGAATGTATTGCAGTGGGTGAGACACAGGTGAATTGTTTGAATGACTTCTCTTGAACATATCGGTGACACTGACAATGGATTGGTAGCCGTAACCCCAAAGATGGATTGTGTGATGAACCAATGGTGATGACTAGTGAATGGAACAACCCAACCTGGCATGGATGCGGAAGGAAAGTGTCATGTTCAAGAGTGACTTGCTACCAATAAATTTTTTCAAGTTTTCTTCCCAATTTTCCCCGGTCATTGCTGACCAATACCTCTTTATTTTTGTCAAGCTTGATGAGGATAACATATGCTTGTTCTATAATCTGCCCTTCGGGCGAACCTGTCGCTATATTTTAGCGAGCCTAGCGATAGTGAAACTCGTTCTTGTCCTTTTTGATGAGTTTATCGCTATTCGGTTTTAACGAGTTTAACGACAAAGATAACTCGGTCCCTTTCAATTTTAGAGAGTCTGAAAGAAATGGAAAGGAGAATCCAACAATTATTTTCGTCATATAATCCCTTAAGTCCAAAAAAGCGTAAAATAATAAAAAAGGGATGAATTTTCGTTAGTTTTAACGAGCCGAACAAGACAAGCGCTCGATATTTTTCTGTAATAATCCCTTAGGTCCAAAAAGATTAAAATCTAGAGGAGGGATAGCACTCTCGATGACTTTAACGATCCGGAGAGACCAATTGGTCAGCAATCTTTTCATATTTTACGAGTCAGTTGAAAAGAGCTTAAAGGAGACTCATTTTCGAGGAACGAGTGATGTTTCGGGTAGCAGTTGATTCCGGGTAAGGTTTGGAATTTTCCAATCACGGTAGTGTCACAAAGATGGCTAATAGAATCACTCTTCACAACTGTTCCTCGAAGGGGTAAGCAATCATATGGGGGTGAATGATTGGCTAAAAACAGAGTGGAGGTGATGATGAGAACACAACCAAGGCTCAAAAGCTGGCGATAAGGCGTTCACAATGGTTATTTACCGGTTCATTTTTTAATGATATTAAACGCTGGAGGAAACATTTGCTCATGACTTATGTTTATTTTTTAACGATCTTGAACTATGCACTAAAACTGCTCGTGGGGGGTTTATTTTTTAACGAGCTTGAACCCTGCAGTAACATTGCTTGCCAGTCATATGATAAGAGGCTTACATCTTTATAGCTTTGCCCCGAATCCTTTCTATATGCAAGTTAGGAAACAACTAGTCTTACGGGTTTAAAGGGTTAGAGGTCCTACAAATTTAAAAAATAAATAGTCGCTCTTCACTTGCATGTGCAAAGGTTTGCATGCCCTAGGTATAGGGAACAATTCCCACGTTACCATGAAAGTTCCATCCGCGTAGCAGACAGAAAGCTCCCTTGGTGATGTCTACCGAAATAGACAAAGGGGAGTGGCATAGAGATACTCCACTCACATAACTTTAACAAATATATCTTATTCCAGCCTGATCCCATTTTCTTGTGAGGACAGGTTCGTCAGACTAGTCATATATCCTCCGTGGAAACCTACTTTATAGCCAAGGTTTTCCTACTGAACAGACCAGGGTGCATGCCCCCTGGGTTTCAGTCACATCCTCCTTAATCACTCGCGCTCATCAGGTGGACGGACTAGAGATCGATGAGACATTACTTGCGTGAAGAGACCATTTAGGGATGGCATTTGACTATTTGCAATGTGTGAACCGGGGAATGACATTTGGTCTACAAGCTTGACCATTCTGCCTTCGTGCGGAAAACACATTACTATAAAGAGTTTGGAGACGACAACTCCCATGCAATAAATATAGTCACATCCAAGGAGTAGATTATAATCCAAGGGTCATTGAACTACCATCACGTTCATGTGAACGGTTTTCATTCTCAAAGTAATGGGCATATTTGGAAGGACCCCTAAAGGTCGACTGGTTCCTTTGTCGAAGCCTGTCAGATTTCTCATTTCAGGAAAAAGCGATGGCGAACCAAGTGCTTTCCAAGCAGTTGAGGAAAGGATACTCATAGAAGCCCCTTCATCGATGATGGTACCAACCATAACCATTCTGTAAGCTTGTACAATGATTCTGAATGGTACACTAGCTAATAAACGGGGTCTGCGTAGTAGATTCCAATCGAAGGAAATGACTAGGTTCCTTGGTGGTGGGACCGAATAAACGACGGATATGACTCTGATGAACTTCCTTCCTATGATAAAGGACAGGAGCACTGCCCCCAAGTTCATCGGAATCTGTGTTGATGAAAAAAATTTGAACGGTGTCGTTCTCCTTCTCTTCAATGACAGTATCATTTGAATATGAGCACTCTGAAGGAAAAACCGGGTCAACTTCCGTCTCGACCTTTTGAATTTCATCTGGTATGGATTTAGAGGGTTCATTCTCGATGATAGACGCTTGGGCTGACCACAATGACGGGCTAGCTGGATTTTCAACCAATGGAGGACTTGGTAAGAGTTTTTATATCCAGGAGGAATCCGTAGCGGTGAAACATGGCGGTCATCCAAAACTCTTTTAGCCTCGTCAAGGAAGGGACAATGGTGGATGGTGTGACTGCCTTCACACAACTTACAAGGAAATCTGGGATTCCTTTTCTATCCATGTGCTTCACTTTCACTAGTTGATGGTGTGCATTCAACATGATCGTCAGAGGTTGATGCCACCGGATTTTGCAAACGAGGAGACCAGTCCCTTAAGATCTGAGGGATGTAGGGAAAATCTCGGTGATAGTGGTCTCCGTTGCAAATGACACAAGGAGATTTAGGTTTCGACGGTGTGGCGTGAGGATTTTCGCTAGATGATGTTTGGTTGCCTCCTTTCAATTTTGGTTCCTTTTTCTCTTTCTTCTTCTTCTTCTTCTCAGTTACTTGATTTTTAGCTTTATCAACTTTATCAAGCTAAGAGGAAGGAGGAGAGGGAGAATCGGACGAAGTAGAAGGTTGGGAGGCAACTCTAGTGTCATCTAGTTACTGATTTGACTGTTAAAGAAGTACGGGATTCTGAACGATAGAGGTAAAGAAGAGCCAGATAGGCAAACCAATTGTCAACCCTGGAAGTGACAAAGTGGCCATATGTGGTGCACCAACATCTCCCCAAGAGGAGAAGGGACTAGGATTTCCTCCAAGGGGAAATCCTTGGTTGGTAGACTTCATCTTCTCAACCTAAAGACCAACGGGGGAATTTGTGATGTTATTCCGATTTAAAATAAATTTTAGATTCTTTGACACAACTTGTTTTTTCAATTTTAAAGAGTCGATAAAAAAAAAAGATGACTCTAGTCACCTTCGATTTTTATTGAGCCTGAAGTGACAAGTGCTCAGAGGACCTTTTCCTTTAAGGAGTCTGAAAAGGAGCAAAATGGACGTCTTTGGAGATCTAGGCAGAGGGGATTACCAAACTAATCACAAAACTGCAGAATACTTTTTACGGTACAACAGTCAATCTTCCCAAATGCCGTGTTCAGTGCATTGCGATTGATAGGGCAGCAGACACAACTTCCTAAGGATAAAGGATGCAACTTATTGTGGTCTCCCAATATATACTCGATGGTACGTGGGAGCACAAGTTCGTACTGGCACTTTCCATCTCAAAGTGGAGGAATCACCAAACCAACACAGAAAACAACAGTTACCAGGTTTTACGACGTCGGAATACATCTCTAGCCTAGACCTCTAGATGTTGCGCGTTAGGCTCCAAAGCGTTGTTAGATTCATTAAATTTATTTTAAGTTGATCTTGCTTAAAAATTTTCCTTTCAGGATCACCGCGTGATGTGTATATAATTCCTAAAATGCAGACTAAGATGATAAAAAACGTTTAATCTTCTTTTGGAAATGAAAATCCTAGCTACTAAGGAAAGAAAATTAAGAATCTTTCTGCAAAGAGCACAGAGCACACGCTAAATGCATTGTCCTAAATCAAACCAAGCAGTCAAAATGCAAACGCACATGCATGTATTTTTTTTTAGCCTTCTTAATGTATGAATGATGATAAGAAAGCTATGTTCAAATCTGAATTACTTTTAAAGCGACAATACTCATCAAATTTCTTTTCAAAATGGAGTGAAGGTAAGAGAGACACTTTGTGATTTTGAAATGAAAATTGCTTTTCGACACTTTAAAAAACTACCAGTTCAAATCATATGCAATAGTAACTGTATAGTCGACTATCAAGAACAATGGGATTGTCTTCTAAAATTGAAAATGATAGCTACGAAACTTTCAGATCCAGCAACAACAGTTAGACTATGCTACTCTTTTGCAAAAGAGAACTGAAAATAGCGCACAATACATAAAAACACTTACAGTTCTTTGCACTAAGGAGGCGAAATAATGCAAGAGAAGGGGGTTTTCACAGAGATACACTAACTACAGATAGCAAAACACCTGAATAGGACTGAAAACAGTGAGAAAAAACCACAGTCTAAAGGTAAAGTTAACCTTCCCTAACCATCGCACCTGTTACACAGTGAAACCAGTATGCAACGCACCTACTACACTCGGGAAGTGTGATGCATACAGTCTGCCTTGAAGGCAGGGTGTGATGGTACCAGTGAGAGACTTTAAACAAGTTTTCACTCATAGTTTGCAATTTAGTTCAGGGATTTAGGCCGAGTAAGTAATGTTCAGTATATGTAAAACACAGGGGTGATCTAAAGAGGTTACTAGAGCCACCACTTAGGGAAATTAGATTGTTTGCAAATCGATTGTTTAATTCATAAACAAAACCCAGAGATAGACTGAAGCAACATTGATCTACTATGCATTTGTATAACGAATGCAGTTCGAAGGCTAGCTGGCTTGGCTTCAGGCTCCGTCTGTAAGTTTATAAAAGAAACAAAGATAAATAGGCTAACAAACAATCTAGTCGCTCCCCAGTGGATTTGCCATTTTGTTACTGGGAATAGTGCCCACTCGAATGCTGCTATTCCCATTAAGACTGGTAGCTATCTTAGAAACAAACAAGTAAAGTCTACTTTCATTTTCCTTTATGAAAATAGACAAGAGGGGGACCAAGGAAACCAACCTTAGTCTTGCGCTTGATTTCCTCTCCTTCCTGATAGAGCTTCACTACTTCTTCTTCGTCTGCCCAGCTTCAAAGAGCACCTGTGGAATCACAGCAACACACTATCAAAGAACAAAGATCTATATTCATAAATAACACAGGACCAAATGTGTGTTAACCATACAAATGCATATATAAACAAGTATACAAGAATATGGAGGAAAACTAGAATAGCTTTATTAAGATGAAAAGTAGCAAGAGGATTACAACCATATGTTCTAACCCAGCACCATCCTCCAGCTAGAAAGCCCTTCTTCACCTCAAGCAAAGCTTACATCACCCAACACTATGAATATACACCAGAAAAAAAACAGCACTTCTCTTTAAGATACAAAATTCCAGCCTCTGGATCACTGTGATGAGGGATCCATATATAGATGATTATAGGGAGGTGATTCATCTTCTAGGATCTTGATTAGTGTCCTCTCTCTGATAGTTCCTGCTTCCACTTGGAGAATGTTGATCTCTTACTCATCCCTGGTCGAAAACATAGAGGCAAGTGTCAGAGGGGAAGCTTCCAGAAGATTCCATGATCTTCCACCTTGCATTTTGTCCCTGCCATTTGTCCATTCCCGACCATCGCACCCTACAAAGGAGCCATTCAGTATGCATCGCACCTTGTACATTGGGAAGGTGATATGCATCACACCCTTTGCACTAGGCTTTCAGTATGGTCCAGTTTTGACCATTTATGAGCAATTTTCAGTGGATAACTTCTGGGAGATGATGTAATCAGCTGACCTTGTTCCTTTAGGGAGTGAAGCAACACTTTTAGGGACTTAGGAGCCCTCAGTTTATGGACATTTATGATTGGGTTTGAAGTGCCCAAAAATGTCTATAACACATAGATTTTGAAATGAAATGTTCTAAACCACCTATTTTACAATGTAGGTACACAAGATGCTTGTTTGGCGGGAAAGAGAGCACAAGGACGTGGATCAAGTTGCATTACTCCATCCACCTTCATTACAGGCATTGAGAGCATGCAGGCTATTCAAATTTTGGACCATACCTGGCATGAGGGCACAGGTAGACTTTCTAAAATGGCTGGTAGACAGGTGGAGCACACAGGACCAGTGCTCCATTATTGGTGGCAACCGGCTCGAAATCGAGCTGGAAGACATATACTTTTTTATTGGCTTGCCCAAGAGAGGTGCGGAACTATCTCTGTTTGGATCTAGGGCAGATGGCCAATCTGTCGTTAGTCTCCGACTAGAATTTTGTAACAACCAGAATCTGGACAAACAGATAGATGTTAAAACCATCTCCCATCCTAACCTAAAGGTGATCACCTTTACTGTTACCAGACTCTGCGGGAGTGTAGCATTACATCTAGCTACTGGTTCCCAGATGCGCATGGTAGTAAACTACTTCCAAGGCACTATCTTCAACTGCTGCGATGTTGTATTGGCCAATGTGAAGGGCCAATTGACAAGGGCGAAGAATGGATAGATAAATAAATTTAGATATGGTTATTTAATTGTCATCTTTGCCCTAGAGAGGGTACCTATGCTGGTTTCACAACAACTTACTCTTGAGGTTGGACTTCCCCGAGATCCTAGGGTTATGCGATGGGTTGTAGTCATGGCCCGCCATCCTGAGGAGGGTACCGAGGTTGTTCAATTCACACCCAAGTATTTTCATTGGTTAGAGAACCAACTCTTTGTGATTCAGGATTTTCCATACGCTGGGGTGGATTATCATGGTGATCCCAACATGGCTCTTCCACTAGGAGAGCAATGGGATGATAGAGGTAAACTTGTTTTCAATATTTTTAGTTATATATCTATATCTATATATATATATATATATATATATATTTGTTTTTAAATCGTCCCAAAACTAATAGTAAAATCTTTTTAAATGCATATGTGGGTCCACGACGACTAGCCGCTCTCCAGCCCTATGATCGAAGACAACCAGCTGACATAGCACCGGCCCCATAGGACCAATTATCAGAGACCTTAGTCGAATTGGAGGGCCATTTAGAGCGCTTGACCATAGATATTCCGGAGACTAGCATAGATGACATTCTTCTTAGACTTCAGCGCTATGTGATTGGGGTTCCAGGACCCTTTAGGAGGTTCCTTTGTAGGGTGACTCGAGCAGTGGTGCTTATCGTGATCATCACCAATGATAGGATGATTGCCTTGTAGACTCATTTTTGGACTTTTTGTGCTATCATTTTTGCCGATCATAAGGTTTTTTTCAACCTATGATTGAGGACGATGTATATTTTGACACACTCATATGCTATACTATATTACTATTTTTGGTTATCTTGCAAAACGTGTTATGGGATGTTTTTAAATTTACTATTTGATTTAATGCAAATGTCTATTTAACATTCGAGAAGCAACTGCATTTGCTAGTGTATTTAAATATCTTGGAATGTGTTGATATTCGATGTAATCAAATTCTCGTTCCAAGAGACAGACTCTAAAAAATAATCATAATAACACTGGATTTCTAATGGCATAAACTCTATTAAGCTGTAATATAACAAGTTCTGATCCTAAATTAACAATCAAACTCTGAATTCCAAATGAAATGGATTTAGATAATAACTCAATCACTGCACTGTATTCTGCAATGTTGTTCATTGTTTGACCGAGGCTTACGCCATGCATAGATACTAACTCGTCACAAGGTGAATAGATAACCCAAGCTGCGGAAGAGATGTTCCATGTACTACGACAAGCGCCATTAGCAAAACTGATGTATGTTTGGAGAGGCTTCAACATCTGCAATATCAAGAGTAAAATCAAGATAAGTAGGAATAACAAGAAAAACACTCTCTAAGTAAAGCACGCTTTTCTAATCTAAGAACACACCAAACTTAGAAATAAACTAGTCTATAAAATCTCCACACTAATCTTTTAAGCATAATATCACTTTAGATAAAGCCCATTCCTAGGTTTACCTAAAGAGACACCGTCAAAATCTTCTAACTCATAAACTCATTTTTCCAGCTTTCGCTTGACAATATACGAACCATGCCACATGGGTACAAATTTTCCATCCCCTAGCTTATCATTTGCTTGATCGTAAAGTAAGACTGGGTCTCCTTCCGAAAAATTGCGGGGTGTAACATTCCAAGCATACTGAGCATTAATTCTTTTGGCATGAGTTTCGATAGCTAATGCAACATCACGTCGATTCTCATCTAATTGAGCTAAGTATAATAAACGTTTTTCCTCTTCAGAAGTGGCTGGTAATAATTGTACAGCAATTTGTAATGACGGGATTTCACATTCAATGGGTAATACTGCCTCTAAACTGTAAACCATTTGAAAGGAAGTAAAACATGTTGATGTTTTGACTGAGGTTCAGTATGCCAAAAGTGTTGAAAATAACATGTTATGCCAATTTTACCCATGAATCCCAATGATTCGTTGGATCATGGTGACTAGAACTTTGTTGATTGCTTCAACCAGACCATTTGCCTGTGGGTAATATGGAGTGGAACTATCGTGATGCAAGCCAAGCTGATCTGTAAGTTTAGTCATCATGATGTTTCGAAAATGACTCCCATGGTTAGTGATAACCGCTTGAGGAACACCAAACCTAGCAATTATATGATTGAAAATGAAAATCGCAGCAGTTTTTCCGTCTGCCGAAAATGTAGGCATCGCCTCGGCCCACTTGGTAAAATAATATACTGCAAGGATGATATATGCATGCCCCCCCGGCCGAGTGAGGTTTACATGTAATAAAATCGATACCCCATTTTTCGAATGGACCAACGACAATTATAGGGTGGAGAGGAGTAGGTGGAACGCGTATCTTACGATCAAAAATTTGGCAATTGGGGCATTTCTAGACTGCAGTGATACAATCTTTGAATAAGGACGACCAGAAATAGCCAGCGCGCAAAATATTTTGGGGTGTGGCATACCCAGACATATGACCACCACACGCTCTAGAGTGACAGTCATTAAGAACCTTTTCAACCTCGTCATGAGTAAGACAATGACGGAAAACATAATCCACCCCACGCCGATAAAGAGTATCTCCAATAATTGTGTAAGGTTGGGGTTGGAAACGTATTTTCTGGCGCTGAGATCGTGAAATGTCTGGCTGAAAATATTGGATCTGGAGATAGACAATGATATCTCCATACCATGGATCAACAGTGCTGATAAGGAACAAGGATTCATCCGCAATGGGTTCTTCTGCCACATGTTTGGTATTAGCATGAGGGAAGTCACACATCAATTCTGCAAAAACCAAAGACTTCTTTAACTTGGCCTTCTCAAATTCCAAGTCAAATTCCTATAGGATGACAATCCATTTGGAATACTTGCCCCCTAGCAATTGTTTAGTCAAAATGTATTACATAGGGTTATAGTCAGAAATGACCGTGGTTTTGCGTAACAAAATGTAATGACGAAATCGCTGAACAACTTGGACTACAGCTAAGGCCAGTTTCTCCACATGTGAATATTTTAACTCAGTCGGAGTTAGAGTCTAACTAAGATAATAAATCACATGTTCACTTTCGAATTCATCCTGTTGAACTAAAACCATCCCAATGGTGGAATGGGAAGCGGCGAGGTACAAGAAGTAATCCTGGTTGTAGTTGGGAGGATGCAATAATGGCACATGGGTCAACGCTTGTTTAAGTGCATCGAAAGATTTGTCAGTTATCTCGTCCCAAAAGAATGGAGTGTTATGTTTCAACAACAAGGTGAAACCTTTTGTAATCTCGGCATAGTTAGGAATAAAACGACTTAAAAAATTTGCTTTCCCTTGCAAACTCTGGAGTAGGCGAAGGGTCGAAGGAGTAACTTGAAGATGGCTTCGACCTTCGAAGGATCGACAGGAATGTCAGATTTGGATACAACAAATCCCAGTAAATGACCCGTTTTTATACAGAAAACACACTTGTGCGGATTCAGCCTAATCTGGTAATGCCTACATATCATAAAAATTACTCGTAAATGAGTGAGATGGTCAGCTCTACGTAAAGAATGGGCAGGTAAATCATCGAGATAAGGCTGCACAATGTCTTGATGTCATGAAATGCATAAGACATAGCCCTTTGAAAAGTTGCTCCGATGTTCTTCAATCCAAAAGGTAACTTGCAATAAGCAAATGTCCCCCATGGACAGATGAATGCCATTTTTGGTTGATCAACAGGTAGAATGTTAATTTGATTGTAATCAGAAAAGCCATCCATAAAGGAGAAAATTTCACTGCCAACACAATCATTGATAATTTGATCGATATAGGGTGTTGGATAATTGTCCTTTGGACAAGCACGATTGATATCCCTATAGTCAATACATATTCTTATTGTCCCTTGTTTTTTAGTAACTGGAACAATATTTGATACCCAATCCATCAAAGGAACTGGATAAATGAAACCTGCTTTAAGTAATTTCTCAACTTCTGTTTTGATGGCAACAACTCTTTAGGTGTATCTGACGCAAATGTTGCTGGATGGGTTTAGCATTTGGGTAGGTTTTGATCTCATGAACAATGATTGAAGGATCAATTCCTGGCATTTCCTCATAGGACTAGGCAAACACGTCACAGAATTTTTAAAATAGGGCTTTATATGTTTTGACTTCAGTGTCCATATAGGAAGCACCTATGTGAATGTTTTCAACAATCCCAGGTTTGACTGAAATGTCGATAGGAACCGTTTGAGAAATATTGGCTAAATTTTGTTCAGAATCAGGATGTTTCAATGGATTCTATGGTTCCTTGACATATTCAATAGTAAAAATAGATGAAAAATCATTTTCAAAATGATCAATCTCAGGTAAAAACGAAGATCGATGACGAAGATCTTCCCATGGTAACACATCAATAGACAACAGTTCCCGAATTTGTTCATCGGTGTGAACGGTTTCAGAAAAGGTTGTTGAATCTGAGGTTGAGATTGAAAGTGATTTTCTATGGATCTCATTCACTAGATCAAGATTGGTTGAACTTGAGTCGGAAAACGACTGTACAGCCTGATAAGTAACTTCAAAGGGACTCAAAGGCATGCCATCACCAAAAGAGTCCACCTCGGAGTCGAATGGAATGATCCAAGGATCGTCAAGAACAATGGATTCTAACGAAATCATATGAATAGTCACAAAAGGAGATGGTATGTTGGGAGGAGGAAATGAAAAAGTTTCGAGTAAACCTGAATCTTTAACTAATCCTACTCCAACATCCTTATAAGGAATAGCGGTTTTACCAACATGTTGAATACTCTAAGCAGAGGATGGTTCGGATGAAAAGTAAGTTAACTAATCTATTGTAACGATCTTCCCATTATGTGGAAACTTAATGAGCCAAAATATTGATGAAACAACAACAGTCATGGCATAAGACCGGCTATGTCCCAAAATAAGGTTGTAATCTAGAGGGGCATCAACCACCTCCAGATCTAGATTAACAGTTTTTCCTTCAACCCCTATAGGTAAGTCCTGCAAAATGCCATAAGGATGAAACCCTTGGTCATCAAAGGCCTTCAAAATCGTCGGGTATTGATTACGTGTAGGAGAACCAAGGGGTTTCCAACACTGTATCGACATAATACACATTGAAGCTCCCTCATCAATCACAGTCCTAAAGAAAGGTCTATTTTTTACTAACATTGGAATCTGGAAATCCATTTGATGAGGTAAACGAGGTGTACTATTTTCTAAATCAAAGACTATGAGGTTTGAGTCGTGAAGATCAACAGCTCCTATAGCCGATAATAGCATTTTACGTTGTGCTGGACAAGATTGTAACACCTCCAAAGCCGACATTACTGAAGGGGAAACAACTAAATATTCAACAATGTTATAGTTCTGAGCAGCTCTCACATGTTGATTGAAAGCTGACTTTCGAAGTATACCCTTAGTGGGCGGTTTGATTACTAAGTCGGGATTAGGTTTCTTGATCTGTAGTGGATCGAAACTGGACGGAGCTGAGGTTGATGGATTGGAATTAGAAGATTCCACTTCCTTACCACCAATAGGACTCTTACTTCCATAATCTTGGGATCGTGTCACAATCCTTACATGTGATATCATCATTATGGGCTCTTCGGAGGCACTAGAGGAAGAACCTATCATCCTACTGTCCTGACTCGGAAAATGATCCTTCAAAACAACAGGTGTTTGTGAACCTTTGACGATTTTTGCAACCTCGGCGCAATGTGGACAATCTGTTGTAAAATGCTCCTCATCACAGAAGAGACGAGGATAGCAAGGTTTATGTTTCTCATTAGTAGATTCAAGTTTATCAGATTTCTCCTTCGAGTTTTGCTTATTCTTCATCTTGCCTTTCCTCTTATCGTTAGATTTTGATTTGGTCATAGATGATTCTATGACATGGACATTGGCAGAAATTTCAGTTGAAGACTCTCCCTTTTGGGAATCTGGTAAAGTTATGATAGGAGAAGAATTCTTGGAGTATTTCTTCTTACTCTTGGTATTAACGGTACCAATCATATCGTCAACGACATGAGACCCTGAGGGAGGTGCAGTTATTTGATTTTGTTTTGGAAGGTCGGGGATTTTCTCGTGTAAAGTACCTGACTGCGTATAAACTAAGTCAAGGTACTGAGCTTGAGCAATTACTTGCTCTTCGGTAACTACTCTTGCCTTGGCTACATCTTCAGTTATTTTAGGTAATAACTATTTTACAAACCATTCTGCCAAAATTTGGTCCGGGATAAAAACTTTCACTAAACGAAGTCGACGTTGCCATTCATGAATATGGTCTGAAATATATGTGGACGTCGACTATTTTAATGAAGTTAGTAATTCCGTTCCATTGTCATATCGGACTGGCAGCTGAAAATGAGTAAGGAAGGAAGTGGCTAACTGACTAAAATTTTAAAAAGAGCCTCGTGGAAACTCAATGTACCGCTTGGCTGCAAGGCCAATCAAAGTGTGTTGAAAAAGATGAAGACGAATTGAATCATCTATAATGGAATTTGATGCACACCAGAGATGGTAAGTCATCACATGATTAGATAGATATTCTCCTGACCTCCCCTCAAACTTTGGTACATCACTGGGCAACTTATTCGGCATTGGCGGCCAAAATGGAAGATAATTAATGGGATTGTTTGTAAGGCGTGACAAGTCAGGCAAATCCAAAGTCACTATAAATGGTAACTGACGGTTCGGATCTCGAAAACTTGGGGTCATAAGACCAGCCCCAAGAGGAGGATATCTAGGATAACTTAGTATCGGATTTGCCTTTGGGATATTATATCCTCCTGGAAAACTAGGATTAACTGAACCATACTGGGGTTGTTGAGGTTGTTGATAAGTATACCCAGGGTATGGTTGATACTGATAAGCTAGTTTCTACACAGCAGGGTAGAATTGGTACTGTCCCTGGTACGGTTGATAAGTAAATTGTGGTTGACTTGTGACAACCTTACTAGGCCCAGGTTGTCCTACAGGCATCGAAACCCGAGTTTGGATTGTAGGTTCGGACTGAGGTAAAGAGGCCCGAGGAGTTGATATAGGAACAATAGAAAATGGAGCTGCTAATACTCTAGAAATAGGTGGAGTGGATTGAATGGAAGCCGCAGTAGTTGTAGCAGACGTTTGGGGCAGAGTTCGAGGTGAACTAGGCCCAGACTGACGAGCTACCCCAGGTGTAGAAGTTTGAGTAGTAGGCTAGATAGGTTGCTGGGGTGAACCAGTAATCAAAGGCTATCCAGATTGAGATGACAACTGCACACTGGGTTGCGGATTCTGTTGATCCCACACCACGTTTATTCCTGGGTATGGACCCATAACAGGTTGAGCATATTGAGGACCAAAACCAGGTTGAGTGTAAGGTTGATAATTATACGGTACATTTTCGGGTTCTTGAAAAAATGATTGACCTGAAGGTGGTTAGAAACCTTGAGGTTGGTATTGACCTTGAGGTTGGTACGAACCTTGCGGTTGGTACTGACCTTGAGGCACATATTGATACTGGGGTTGACCTTGAGGTACATATTGATACTGGGGTTGACCTTGAGGAAAATACTATCCCATAGGGATGTACTTTCCGTGAGGTTTCCCCCCAGGCGGTAATGGACTACCTCGAGATTGCCCCCCAGGCGGTATTTGAGTACCTTGCGGTTACCCCCCAGGCAGTATTGAACTACCTTGAGGTTGCGGATTAGGAGTAGTACCATACATCATAAGAATCTCTTCAACACTTAACGGTTTAGTTCAGTTATTACCAGGAGATACTACATATTCGATGGGTTGAGGAGATGCTCCTGAAAACGTACCAAATAAAGACTGATACCCAGGAGGAACAGAAGGATCGCCATGTAAAAAAGTTTCTGGCGTCTGAGAAAACAAGGATGACTGTCTCGACATATTCAAAGGAGGATAATAACCTCTGGGTGTTGGATGGAAAGGAAATTGAGGTGGTGAAGACGCGAGACCTAGATTTTCTAAGAAATTGGTCAACAAAATATACCAAGCGTCACCTCTAATGGGACTGTAGAAAATGGATTCACGCTCCCTAAGTTCGATAGCTGGTTGATTTTCAGGGATGCTTATACCTTCATTTGAACTTACGATTTCTTCTATGGAAATGAGTCCAGAAGGAAGATTCTCGGTAATGATATTTTCTACCCTGGGTGAACTAGGACCACTAGAAGTAGAAGCGAATCCCGAAGATGGAGTAGCATCACGTTCAGTTTCAGGCTCAGAGATTTCAGGTTCTTCGGCTAATGAGCTAGTAGGAGTGGTACTACCAATCACCTCGGAAAATGAAATCGGTTCATAAATATGTTTTGTTGCTTGAACTAGATGATCAGGATGTATGATTAATGAAGACTCTCTGGCCTTCGGCGACCCAACTCTACTTTCACTAGGTGTGACAAGAGCTCGCAGCCCTTCAAGTTGACTTGGTGTAAATTCGGGAGGCTGCCATCGAAGTCAATGGGATTGTCTCGGTAATTCAGCCACGATTAATTATTTAATTACTTCACACGAAAACAGAGAAAATCTCAAGAAAACCACCTAAAGTCTCTAAAGAATCAAACAATTTGAAGGACACACCTAATAAATTTAGGAGATCAAAGCACACATAAACAGTATCTTTCCGGATCGAAAACACTAGTTGGTGATGAAATCCAACGTCGCAAAATTCAATACAAAAATGGTGGTTGGAACAATTACCCTGACAACCTGCTTAATGAAATAGACTGGCACAAGTTTCTCCACTATAATTGTCTTGAGTGAAGATAATCCCCCAGAGAGTCCAAGTGAGACTAGTCGACGTCTACTCCAAGTACAGTAGGATCTTCCCTCCACCGTTACCTAGGAAAGAATCCTAAAGATTATGGCGAGTAAGGTCACCAACAACAACAAATATACCTGGGGGAACAGTCTACGATCTGATACGCAAGCAAGGGCAGAGTAACAAGCTCAATCCCCTTGAAGGCTCCTTGACATAATCCAAGGTTTACCAACAAGTGACCCCAGGCTCCTCGAAAATGGTCAATCTGAGGTTTACCATTTTTAATACGTGAATATCTTTTATCGTTCCCAATGAGGAAGGATTGATTCCCACACTGGTTCGGACATGATCTCATGCTTCTCCTTTAAGAGGAGCTTTCCTAGAGCATAGATGTAACAATTGGAATTTCTCCCTACCGCAAGATCGACTACTTGTTTGTTTAAACTATCTTGGAGAGTTAATTACTCCCTACTCCAAGATACTAGCCTAAGCTATGTTGGTGAAAAGAGCCCTAGAAAATAAAAATATTGCTAGATGTATTTTAACTAAGCGCTAATTTTATTGTTTGTTTCTTAAATCAATGGGTGTGGAGATGAAACTTTATGGTGTGAAGACTTGACTCCAAAACACTAAAAAATGCACCTAAGATGATAACAATTCCTTTTCCTTTTCAATGAATTTCTAGCTAAGGAAGATTTGAAAATGCAATGCTTTGAAAATCAAATCTTTCTCTTAACATACAACTGAAAGGAAAACTTTTTGTCTTTTTCAAAGAACTTTAAAGACCAAAACTACTAATCACGCTCACAGAAAATCCCTTTGCTTTTCAATAATCAAAAACTACAAGAACAAGCAATTCTTTTAAGAGAGCTTTTAAGATTTCTAGAAAAACTCTAAAGGCCATTGAAAACAAATTTTTCAACAAGCTTCTATAATTTCTATGAAAAACTCAAAACCATAGTCTAATCTTGAGATCTAAACAAAAAATGGATTGAAAAGAAACTTGAAATGTTTTTGAGGATGCTTAACTTAGTCTTTCAGCTAACTAAGGATCAATTTGTTCAACTCAAAAAACTAATCACAAACACCAAATTATGTTTCAATAAAAAATGAAATTCAAAACTTTCAATCAAGTTTAATCAAAGTTTTGCAAAAGAGACAAATGGGATCTAGCTCTCTTCAAGGATAGATTTCATAAGCTAGTTAAACTCAGCAAGAAGACTAGAGATACCAGGGTGATCTAAGGCTATAGGGCTTCTGATCTCTGAGCTACTATGAAGACCAAGCAAAAATCAATCCAACAAGCAAAACTTCTAGAAAATAACTTCAAACGAGAATGCCAATGAAAACTAACTGACAAGGAACTTTTGCCAAGACAAGTGCAGGTCTGGGCGTAAACTAACAGCTATTGACAAAAACTAAACCTAACTGGGCGGATGGATCTTAGGTTTTTCAAAATTTTGATAGGGTCTGTAGGACCCCAGTAGAACCAGGTGTGGTGCCGCTCTGTGTTACACTGTAACAGTGTGGACAGGTCCGCATTGTACCTAACGCAGAAGGTGCGGTCCTCTTCCAAAAATTTGAAAAATGAAAATCAAACCAAGATCTAACAAGTACCCAATCCCACACACATCAAGGCAAAATCAAAAACCAAAACTCAATTTTCTCAAGTCAAAGAAAAGACAAATCAAAAAGCAAACCAAACCAGTCCCCAGCAGAGTCACCAATTTGTTGGCTGGATAAATCTTTCTTGCAGACAAGATTGATCTCCCTAGTATCGAATGATATCTAGAAACAAAGAGCACAAACAAATCTACTTTTATCTAAACATGTTTCAATTCATAAATGAAAACTAAGAGGTGTAACAGACCCTACCTCGGTCCAAGGCTTGTTTGTGGCAACTTTATTCCAACAGCTTCAAGCAGTTCCCTTTTAATAACCCACATACACAAACAAACACACATCAAAGCACACCTGCATAGATATTATAATGAAACATGTTCATTATGAAGACTTAGGAGCTCATAAAATAAACTATTAGAGACATTTCATTGAGAAAATCAAACTTGATTGTATTAACTTTATGAATAAAAGAACCTTACAACCTTTGCCTTGATGTTGCACAAGCTCTTTCCAGGGTCCAGCAGGAGTCTCCTCTACTTTGACAAGCCTCACTCACATCCCAAATGAAATGAAAGGTATGTGATGTCTCCTCTCACAAGCTCAAAAAGAATTCTAATTTCCAGCAGCATTTACCCTCAAGAATCTTCAGCTTTCAACCTCCCCTACAAGCAGCCCAATGCCTGAATTTATAGTGAAAATGGAGGAAGTTGTAGGTCCACCATTGAAGGGATAAGTTCCTCCTTCAATGGGATAAGGACCTCATATCATGGAGTTAGCTCCCTTAGTTAGGGAATGGATGAACCAAGGTGGAACGGACTTGCCAGTGCAATATTCCTTCTAGAAGTTTCCAGAAGTGACCCAAGAGGAGTTTTTAAGAATGAAATCACGCCTTTTTAACTTTTACAAGGGTTCGTACCCATTACTCAATAGACAGAGCGGTCAAGTTTGCAGGAAACATGACCATTGGGTGCGGCACCACAGGCAATGCTAGGAGAAAGTGCGAAACCAGGATTTGAGATATTTTTAAGGTCTTTCTCCCATTTTCATGGCTTGACATGAAGATCTGAGGCTTAAGACTTGCAAAGGAGGTATTTATGAGTGTTTATGGACTCACACAAATTGTAGAAAGTCATGGTGACAATTTTTTGTGTAACACGGGCACATGGCGTACCACTACAGGACTCAAAACAAAATTTGCAATATAAGGGTCAAATAGATGAAAGAAATACTGGGACGGGATCTCAAAGGAAAAAAAGAGGAAGATAGCCTTAGGTTGCTTATTGAGGCTTCCTTGGCTCATCAGGATGCTTGATGATGGTGCTACTCACCAATTTTGATCAAGTTTGGAAGAATTTTTGTCTTTAGCAAATTTTGGAAATTTTAACACAGGAAATCTGGCTCTACACGCAGCGCCACTGGCGTTGTGCTTTTCCTAGGGACACCCAATGGAAACATGGCTTGCATTTTTGGATTTGTATTGATGATTACATGCACCCTATTCATTTTCTAAGTTTTTGGAGCAGAACTGGTCTACCAAAAAGTCAAAAAACACCCCAAAAATGATTTTTCTGCCACTTTTTGGACACGTAGAAGGAGTCTTGGGAGAATCAACTTTTGAGGGGTCAAATGAGCTTCAAATGACCAAATTCTAGATGTTTTTGAAACTAGACTTGACGAAATTTCCAATGTGCTATCATGAGCTCAATTTGGATACTGGGAAGGCCTCCAAAAGGGACCTAAAAGTGGCATTGTGCGTAGGACAAATTTTGCACAGGATTGCCGTTTCACTGTGTTTTAACTATGATCATGGATTTTCTCTAATGGAAGATGTTTTACTAATGTAAATGATGACTTGGCTTGTAAATATGATGGATAATTAGTAGTAGAGGGTAGATTCATTAGATTAAAAGTCATTTTTAGCACAAATGAATCAATTTCCTCACTTTTAGAGGCAAGTTCCAAGGATGCCGAGATTCTAGTTTCTTGTTCAATGTTGGTTAGATTAGCTCCTCATCTTAGGGATTCAACCCCTAAGGAATCTGAGGAGGTTGAATTCATGTCTATATATTCTTCTTCTTTCTCATTGTAAAGGTTTGGACTCAGCTTGATGCTTATGGTTTGATTGGACATCATTTTGTATCAGTTTAGCAAGGGATTAATGAAAAATTGCAACTATATCTTTGGGATCCATGTGGTATGATTTTTAGTTCAGTTTATTCTTTTGTGATCATATGTTAGAATGTATTGTTGACTCTATTTCATCATTTCATCGCTTCTAAGTGGATGTTTTCAAGTTGATAGGCAAAACCCATAACATTAATGCTCTGCTTTGGGAAAATATTCACAATTTATGTTTTCGTCAGTTTAGGAAGGATCCATGGTGATCACATGCTCTTCCTAGCTCATCACCTGTCTTGAGTCACCTCACACATTAAACCGTAGAGTGCTAAGCCTTGTGCCTACCTTGCTCCATCAAACACTCTGCAATTTTGACCTAATTTCCTTGCCTTAACTGTTTGGATCCTCCTGATCTAGCAAAACCTTTCAAAATCAAATCAAACATTGTGCTACTATACCTAGCCTAATATCATTTTCATGATATAGTCATATTAGCTGAGATCCTTATGTAGAGATCCCTCTCCTAGCCTAGTAGGTCTAGCTACTTGGCTAAGCATGGTTTGTGGTTACCCTAACATTGCCTTCCTTCAGCCTGAGGTTCAATCCAGGTGATAATAGATTCCACTAGATTTCTCCACTTACACCATGAGGAATTTTCCTATCTCCTAGTCTCTTAGGTTTTCCCACAATCTACACCAGATCACTAGGCCCTAAATCGAGACCCACTCTCCAGCCTTTACCACATATCCCATCCCATGATTACTAAGCCTGATGGAGAGAACCTACCTCTAGGATTTACTGTATATCCTGCCATTCAACTGTTAAGGATTCCTAGGCCCATCAAGGCACATAATACCTAGATTTACCATAATCCACATTCTGGTTCAAGGGTTACTAAGCTAGAGGTTTTATTGCATTTTGCAGTCTGATCGAGGGATCACTAGGCCATGTATTATTTCATTCGAATATCCACCTGACTCAGCTTTGAATCCATTCGGAAATCTATCTCAAACAAAACATGAGAAGCCAATCACACCATGGCTATTCGAAAATGGCAAGGCTAGGTTGAAAACACTGCCACACCTAGAAAAACCCATGCCATAACAGTAAAAAACCACATTCAATACTATGCATGAAAAATATCACAAGGAAACCACACATGAAAATCAATACCTGCAAAGAATCCTAATGTAACTGCTTTATCCTACTTTTCCTTGCTTGCTCCTTCCTTCATGTCGCCTTCTTTTCCTTTCTTGATCCAATGCTGAAGTGATCTAAGAAAACTCTATTTTTCCAAGAGTATGCAAGAGAGAGAGAATAGAGAAAGAGCTCCACAACTGAATTGAAAAAAGACTTTCCAACTAATATTTATAAGCCTTTTTATCAATGAGGCTTCTATTTTCTTAATTTTACATTATTTTCCTTCATTTTCCTCACATCCAAACTTGTGACATTTCACCTCCATTTTCTTCTAATTTCCTTTATTTTCATAAATAAAATTCCAATTAGTGCCACTTTTCCTTTCCAAATACTTTGCCAATTTCCTTAGCCATAATAACCAAAATGAACACCCACTAGGATGTTTCACACACCATTCACCTTGGATTAAGTTTCCCATGACCGTGGTCTTATATATTTTTACATGGATTTTTAACTAGTCTTGTTACACTTCTAGTAACTTGAGAATTGGTAGCAAATAAAGTGAGTTGTTCAATGGATACTATACCCCCCTTATGGGGAAAATCTATCATTTTGAAATATGTTGAAACAAAAAATAGCATAAACCCATGTACAACCTAGTAGAAGGTTATAATCTAATGGTCCATCAATAACTTCGACTTATACTAACAATGTCTTGCCACCTGTTATGGCCAACAACAACCCCCCTTCTTATTTAGTGTTATTACTAATACTAAATAAGTGGGGGCCCTTAGTCAAAAAATTTAAAAAATAAATTAGTGCTTGTATTTCCTTTTTAATAAAACTTACCATCATAAACTTAGGAAAATACCCTCGAAAAATCTAAAAAGCTTAAGTTTCATGATAAGGTAAGTTAAAATCATTCCTTAAGAAATATCGCATTGCAAAAGGAACAATGAGATACTCCCTTACAAGCCGAATTATGAGATTGCGAGATCGTGATGCGAGACTACATATTAAAAAATTATATATCGCATCGCATGCATCAAAGACTGCTTACGCTGAAAAATCTTAAATGCTGATATGTGATGGCACATATCGCAAAATCACATCTCGCAGAAATCACTTTAACAGAAAATTGTCATATGTCATGCTATTGTGATATTGCGATATACTAATATTCCGATAAAGTGGCAGGGTGATATTGCGATAGAATGGCGAAATGACATCATGAAAACACGATATAGCAATCTGCGATATTGTGAAGCAAATCGCAAAATCGCTTCATCGCAAATCTTTCCAGCTCATTATTCAAAGAAAACTTTTTCCATGAACCGAGACCTGGTTATGCGCTTTAATGCTAATTAATGAGTTAGTTGCCAGCTGTTAATGAAATATGGTTTTGTGCTTATCAAAGAGTCAGTTCATGTAAGGTGGTATAATTTTTGTGTCTTTCACATTTAAAAGCTTTCCCATCACCTTTCCATTACCATTACTCTCACCTCACTTGTAAACTACAGGAACGAAGAACAAAGAACTATACAAAGCAGTACATAGGATATTATGGGGAAGAAAGGCAAAGCTCCGAGCTCTAAAGGCAAAGAAATGACACCATTGTATACAGAAACCGCTTGTAACAGAGATGCTGGTATCACGACTTGGGAAGGCATGTATAATTTACTTGAAGGAGAAAATCCCAAGGTGACGGAAGTTACAGCCACTGCTAGTTCACAGGGGTCTTCCAAGACATCAGTTGCAGACTTAGCTTGTTCATTCCTACACTGGATAGCGACAAAGCCCAAAATTCTCCCCTACACAGATATGATTAAATGGGTACTGGATAGCACAGACATTAAAACAGACAATTCAAAACTCAGGGTCAAGAACTTACGGAACTTTTATTTTCACAAAATTTGAGCTTTACATCTGCTAAAAGAAAACGCACAAGAGGCGAAAATCACACCAAGGAAGCCCGGATCAAGAAACGGAGGCAGTTTCCGATGCGGGATCGCGCATCACTGTTTAAAACTTCTTGAAATGGAAAGCCTCTAATTTCTCAGTCACCTGTAAGCCCAGAAATTCGAAAAAAGAATGCTAGAAGTAAAAAGTAAAACTTGAATCCTAAAACTAGTAGTAATTATCTGAAATATCTTCAATATGGTATGTACATATGTACAACAGTTGCAGAAAAACTAGAAATAGAAGGCTCAAGAAAAGGAAAAATCAATCAAAATATTAACTAAGTTGAATTGGGATTTTTATTGGGCGTATTTGGTAAAACCACACAGCCAGTGTATGACCCTCAAATGCATCATAAATTCTGCCAAAAAGATGGTGCCAGCTCTTGCTGATTCTGTTTTCATAGGAAAGTTGAAGTCTGAAGTCAGCCAACAGACCCTACTCAAACAAATGCTGAATGCTTGCGATTCCAAGGATCAGATACATAAATAGTTAGTTGTTAAGTTTAGATTCAATATTAGTTTTAATTTTGCTTTATTTTTGCTTAGAAAAAGGATGGTCATTTAAACTGTATCCTACATTTTTGTAATAAGTTATTTTTAGATTTAGTTAGTAGTATTTAAACCCTTCTCATGCATTTAGAGAAGGGTCCAGAAATTTATCAAAAACTTGTCCTTAGAAAATGCACTTTTGCACCCTCCGAGGAGGTTTTGATGAATGAATGGAACAAGATTTATTGATTTTTGCATCTAATATCTTCTAGTGATGTTGCACTTTTGTACTCTTAGTGGATGTTGGATTAAGAAGAGATAAATCATTATCGCTTGAAGCTCATGAGAAAAACTAGTTATATATGGTACTTTTATCTCTTAACTATTTCTGCCTCTGTGTTAAAGTGATATTCAAGTTCAATTGTTTATATAATAATGCGTGAATGCCTGAGTTATCATTTGGCACTTTTGTACGGTGATAGCTATTTATTTATGCTTAATGTATGAGTAGCTTATTATGCGATATGTTTCTCACAACTATTTCATCTAAATTCTTATACAAAGGGGTTTATCTATATTGAATTCTTTTCTCATAATAGTTGAATGATCTTTATTACTGATTGTTATCTGAAATATTTTTAGATCGCATAATAGAAGGATCACACCCCAGGTTAGTATAGAATTAGATAGTTATGTTTATTAGAATACAATTGCATATCATTATATTAGAGTTAGAATTAGAGAATCTCACTTAGGAACTTTTAGAAATAGAAATATCAATCCTTCATACACACACATAAATTGGGAAAGTGGTCCCATATCCCCAGTTGGACCCACTATACCAAACGGAAAAGGAGCTGCCAACGAAGGTCCAGACCAGGTGGGTATCCCCCTTGTTGTAGACCCGATTTTCAGGGCTTCAACACCACCTAATTAAACTTGTAATGAATTCAAAGTTCTATAAGGCTTGAAGCCTCTTCCATTAAAGGCATTTAGAGTAGTTGGTGATTGATTTAATTGAGGAGAACCAATGGCCTTCCAAAAAGAGATTAACATGATATAGGTTGAGGCTCCTTCATCCACAACCATGCAATGGTACGTCTTAATTCAAACAAAAACTAGAATCATGAAAGAGAATTGGGTTGGAAGTCAAGGCATATGATTCTCATGATTAGAAACTACAAGGTTAGAACCTGAGGGATCAATACATCTAATTAGGAAAAGTAAATCCTTCATTTAGGTAGGCCAATTTTGCAACACCTCAAGAGTTGACATCGCTAAAGGCGCTTGAGCCGTTACTATATCAAGCAGCACTTGCACGAGGGTTAAATGCAGATTTATTGATAATGCCCTTGGGAGGCTTAATCTTTAATTGAATAGAAACCATATTTGGAGTAAGATATGGTAGGGACACACTAGAACTGGTAGGTTGATCAATAGGTTGACCAATAGAGGGATTAAAATTATTGTAGTCATTATTCCTGTTTTCCACCATAACATCATTTTTCAGCTTAGTGGAGGAAAGCATCATAATTGAGGAAGAGGAAGCAGGATCTTGAGAAACCATGTTAGTCTGCTGATTAGGAAAGGGATCTTCCAACAAAGCAGGAGTAATGAATACCTTAAGGAATTGATTTACTTCTACCCGATCTGAACAATCACGAGTGAAATGCTCCTCATTACAAATTAAGCATGGAATAAGAGGTTTCTTATTTTCGTCATAAGACTGGTGATTTTATTTGTACTATAGAGGATTATTTTTACTCTTTTTAGCTTTCTTCTTACTTCTTGGTTGATGATATTTTCCTTTTATAGATTGAATGGCATTAATCTCGGAAGTAGAAGCCACGGGAGTAGTGGAGGAGGGTTTTTGGGCAGCCATAATAGGATTCAAACCAGATAGTTTACTCACCAATTGTTGGCTATCAGAACGGATCATTCAATGACATGTGATTCTTTACCGGAAGATGGGGGAAGAGTTTGTCTGAGTCATGGAGCATTCGATATTTTATCATAAAGAATTCTAGATTATGTACAAGTAAGATCCAAATATTGGGCACGAGCAATTACTTTCGCTCCAGTCACAACTTCACCCATCACGACATCTTCAATGATAGGTCTAATAAATACTTAATGAACCATTCAACTAACAATTGATAAAAAAAAAAAGGTTTTAACCAAATGACGACCACATTTCCACTCATGAATGTGATCATAAATATGAGTAGAATCAAATTGTCTGAAATTGGTTAAAATTTCTGTTTTAGTCTCATATCGAATGGGTAACTGAAAATGAATTAAGAATTTGATTGCTAAGGCACTAAAATTAATGAATGAAGCTTGTGGTAGTTCACTATACCATTTTCTATCATACAAGTAACTTTTGGAAGAACACAATAAATGATAAGTCATAGCATTTATAGATGGGTCTTCTCTAGGATTTCCATTGAACTTAGAGATATCACTGGGAAATTTCATAGGAATAAACAACCACCAAGGATAATGGAAAATGGTATCATTTGTAGGTTGGGTTAGATTTGGAAATTCAAGAGATGTTACAAATGGAAATTGTCTATTGAAGTATGGTGGAGGACATCCTGGTATGATGGGATGCCATGAGAAATAGGTATCCACACTCCGAGACAAGGAGGATTATGATAACCCAGATACACATAAGCTTACTTCCTAGCTCTATGATAACCTTGTAAAGGTTCAAATGGTTGGGTTTGGATTTGTTTTACTGGGTAAGGCATTTGAGGGATACCTTGATACATTTACTTTGTGGGATTTTACTTCATCCCAGCATAAGGCTGGCTATGTTTCTCTTATGGCATACCATATATAGGTTGACCCACTTGGATATGAGGAATAATATGACTAAGTAGTGGGGGTTGTAAGACACTTTGAAGAGGATGGGTAAATGTGGTCTAGGAAGCTCCAAATACTGGTAGAATAGACTGAGTAAAAGATGTAGCTTGCAAAGGTTGACTTACATTAACTTGAGCTTGAATAGGTTGAGGTGTAAGTTGATAAGTAGGAATCTAAGATGTAGGTGGAACATGTTGAGAGGTTTGAACTTGATTCACAGCCGAGCTAGGTTGTATGGGAAATGTAGGTTACCAAGAATTAACAACCATTCCTAGATGTGGAGGAATTGAATGAAGTTGAGCACTAACTTGCAATGTTTGATAAGGAGATTGGAACATTATGACAACAGGTTTCCCTCGTACTAGAAGAGGAGGGGAATGCAAAGGTAAATATCCCCAAGAGGAGGGTTCCCAATATGAGGTTGGTTTGGTTGTTGTAGATGTCCATACCCAATTACATAAGGAGGAGATTGTTGCTCAATTATAAGTTAAGATGGAGGAGAAAGAGAAGATTGTGTATAACTCATCAAATAAGTGCCAGATAGGATTCTAGAAGAGGATGAAATGGGAGAATTCCATGGACCAGTTTCCATGCCATAAAATGTACCAAATAATGATTGGTAACTAGGACGAACAAAAGGGCCACAATATAAATGTGTCTTCAATGATGTTTCTAACATGGATGAAGCTGCAACATGGGTAAATTCAAGGGTGACTAGAAAGGAGATGAACCAAACAAAGGATCTTATGAGGGAGTGTGAGGAGAAGGTAAAGGATGGTTTTGGTAAAGAGGTTTTACCCTCAAAAGGAAAAGAGAGGAGGGTTAAGGCTCTTCTTGAGGAATCTCCTCAATCCTCACAAGACCAGGTTGAAGTGATTCACCATCAGGTCCAACATATATAGGTTGCGGTTAGGTCTAAGATAGAGGAAGGGAATAAGATGTTAGATAAACTTAACCCTATGGTGGAGTTGAGGTTATGTCAACAGTTATGGTTAACAGTTGTGGTTTTGGGCACCTTGTATTGGTGACTCATGGTATTGAGCCCATGGTATTACATGTAGTTGAAGCCCTTAAAAGGCTTGTGTATTCTCCATTGTAGGTAGCCATAGTTGAGCGGTGAAAGCTCAGGTTGTTGGCTAGCTTGGCTGTGTTTTAGCCAAGGATAATAATAGATCTAATGTTGGTTGGCTTTTCCCCCAATTTGGGTTTCCAGATAGTCATGTTGTACATGGTTTGAATGTGTATTTCTTGATTTTTATATTTATTTCTCTTGAACCCTAACAAGTGGTATCAGAGCTCTAGTTGGCAAGAGCCTTGGATAGCTGTTCGAAATGTTTCCATCAACGAAGTGGTGGCACTAGTTGAAGCAATAGCTTGTTGCACAAACCAATAATGTTCGTTGAGTGATGGTTCGATGAGGAGCAAGAAGAAAATGAAGTCTAAAGGCTTTACCAAGGCCTCGTTCAATGAGGAGAAAGAAGAAAATGTAAACGCTGGGGATATTTTTTGAAGAAGAAAATGCAAGCCCTAGGAATACTTTTTGGAAATTTAAAAAATCAAGAAAGTCGAGTAATTCTCTTTTTTTTTAAAGAAATTTGTTGAAGGGATTTTATGGTTAAAGAAAAATTTCTATTCTGAAATAGTAACAGAATTTTTTTAAATAAAAATTCAATTATAAGAGAAGGGTTAAATAGTGGGATAGGAGTCTTACAGGGTGACATGCATGGTTAAACTTACAGCGGTTCAAGTTTTGTGTGGGTCAAGATAGCAAAAAAAATAAAAATAAAATGAAATTTTTCATGTAAATGGGTATACGACTGTAAGACCTAGTAAGGCATGCGTACCCCAGTAAATCACTGGTAAAGTATGAATGTCCACTTGGGTGATATGGGGATGCATGTGGTGGTATGATGAAGCATGCTGAACTAGGACAACTTGTGAGATTATCAAATACCCTAACATTGACTGGCTAAGGCCTGGAGGTGAACGGTGAAGGCTCACTTGGTAGGATTGGCCAAGGTTTTGGCCAATGCTAATGACATCTCATTAGGTTGGGTTTTTCCCCAGTTTTGGGGTTTTCCTAGATAAATATTATGTTGATAATATTTATGTGTATTGTTTCCAGTTATTTTATTATTCCTCTCTGTAAATCTCGATAAATCTCAGTAATAATTTATCTCTCTACCATAAATTTCTTAACATAAGAAGGTACAGAAGTAATCAGTGTAGTTAACTAAGGTGACTTAGGCTATATAACCTCAGGTTGTCATGTTTTTGATTCAAGATACTTAGGTTCAATAACCTCTCACAATAAAATCTTAGGTGCTTATGTTTCGATTATGTCAGACTATTGGCTTAAGGGGGCCTAACCCAAGTTTAGAGTTATTCACGCCAACCAAACAAAACCCTAATTATTGGCCCTTTCGGAAAAAACCTGTGTAGTGTAGGTTGCAGTCTCACCCAAAGTAGTATTGGGGATGCTAGAACCATGTTTCTACATCGAGAGATGGAGTGATGTGTATTTATAGCTCAGATCTTCCTTCGCGTAGATATATACATTCCTATTGTCCGCTACTACAATTCTATCCAATTGACTATGGAGAGCTAAAAAGGGTCTTTTTAACTCCTAATTACCTCACATTAATTGTCAAACCAGGGACGACTTTTTATTTCAAGAGTGTACTCAGTCTGAGGCGGCTATTCACTCAAGAATAATTTTTAGTAGTATAACGTTCAGAAAATACAAGAGTAAACGGATGCTAAACTATGACTAAATTACTTCAAAAGGATAAAATCACACAAGGCAGCTTATCAGTCAAGGGTTCAGAAGCGATAACCCATCCCTCTAGAAACTGATGGAAAGGAAATTAGAGCATGGACCATAGGTCTGGGAGCTAGGCAGTGACTGTTGAGGTTCACTACAACCTTAGACCTTCTCTCACATCAAAACAACAAATGCAAGTAAATGGAACGGCGGAAAGTAAAATAGAACAACAAATAGGAAATGGAACAGCAAGTCTAAAATGGAACGACAGTAAATGGAATAGCAATCAAAAGAACTAAGTCTCGCGAGTCAGAACCAAACTTTCTCTATTAAACCAAACTCACACTCTGCGATGAAATAACAATCTTCTTTCTTAAGGCAAATTGGATGGAATGTACTTTATGGAACAACACTCATTGATGAATTATGGAACAGTAGTAATCAATCATATATGCACACCTCACACTAATATAGTAATCTAATATGGTAATCCAATTATCAGTATTAGTTATAAATAATACGATTGTCTTTTAGAATGGAGCAGCAACGTTCATAGATTCAACAATCGCAAGGAAATATAATTTCTAAGATGAAAATAATACCAATGGTCAAATGTTACAACACAGGCACTCCGTAATTGAATAGCAACGATATCCTGTAAAAACCATTTATATCAGCACTTAAAGAAACAACAATGCGTTGCAAAATCGATATGATATTTTTGTCTCAGAAAATGAGACTACGTGACAGAGCTGTGATGTAAAATAATATAACATACCAGATTACCAAATAAAATGGATAAGCAAACCACGCATAAAACGAAAGAATATAATATACAGTAGCAGCAACAGTGTACTCCACAGAGGCTGGGCCCTTAGCCGCCAACGGACGCTGCTGGGTTACTTCAGAAGGAAAAGAGTGAACAACAACTCTCAAATCATGTATTAATCAGCAAATTGTAGAATCATTACAACAACAAATGCTTGAGAATTACAGCATGCAACAATCCCTATCCTATGAATAATCGACCATCATTCTTCATCATTTTTCATCCCCCAAAAATCATCCTAAAGTCATCCCCCTCTCTGATCTCTTTTTTCATTTAAATAGAGAGATCAGAGAGAAGTTACAATAAAGATAAGTACAACATGATTTCATTTACAAAATTGGATTGATTCTAACCAGTTGATCAACAAGAAAATATATTTCCTTCCATCTCTCAACAAAAGCAAGACAAATTTAGCTTTGCTGCTGAGATTTGGAGGATGACCGCAACAGCAAATCTGAGAAAATCATGCTCAAAGAACCCTGTGTTTCTCTTAGTACAAGCCGAATTTGGGCAAACCATTCTTTACTAAAGTTAATTGGGCCCGTTCTGGACAAAACCTATGTTCCAGATTTCTCAGATTCGTCTTCATTTGCTCAAAATATCAACCGCAAAATTGTCACTCCTTATTCCAACGAATTTCTGAGTTGGCACTTTTAAAAATCAAATCTTCAATCTGGAAGTTGCCTTGGAGGCTAAAAATGGTGAATAATGTTATAACCAACTTATTAGAACTATCATTGATAAAATAATTCATAATCATCAATTTATTAGAAATAAAGGAGAATAAATACTATTCATTCATAAGAGCATAAATAATTTATAAAATGGATTTAAATGATAAATTATAACAAATGATATGATGAAGAATAGTGTAAATGAGCAGGATAAGTGTTCAAAAGTGATAATAATAATGGCATATTAACGGCCCAACATACCCCCACACTCAATATGTTGCATGTCCTCATGCAACAAAAACTGAATATATTGCATGTCTTCATGCAACCCAAAGACAAAAACCATGTGTTAACCAAGCAAAAAAAATATGTTCATCTCAGCTCATGAAATAGATAGAACAAATGAATTCTTCCTCAATTAATGAATATTCAATTTTAGCAATCTTTGATGAAGGCATAACAACGTTTACATTGACGTTCAAATTATGTGCATACAAAGTTGCAGCAAAATATGATATAAGTGACAGCAACCTTCATTAACCATTTTCCCAAAAACTACAAACCAGATTGTGTTGAAATGTGGTAAGTAAATTTTTAATATATAAATGCTTCTATGATCCAAAAATCATATCGTTTTGATGCACGGATCATGAGATATAAACAAAATGGCTGTAGGTGAGAGGGCATGATTTCCGAAATTTTATGAACTAATTTAACTTGAAATGGTATGGGTTTGTATATTTTAATAGTATGTCCGTGTTTCCTAGAGATCACAAGAATTGAGTTCATTGTTTTAAAAATATTATGGAAATCAATTTCTACACTGAAATTGTATGCCTTAAATGAGAAAGAAAATAGAAAACAGCCATCATGCATAGCAATTCCTCCCCCGCTCTGAAAAATTAGCATGCCCTCATGCGATGCTAGAAAACAAATAGAGGTGGTTGCTACTATGTGTTGAAGTCAATGCTTGGTGTAAAACAACATGGAATAAGGGAGGTGTTGAGAATGAATAATAATAGAAATGGATGATAAAGAATATGAATGACGTGGTCATAAGAAAGAAATGAAGGAACACTCCCCCACACTCGGAAATGATATGCTGCTGAAAAAGGGGAAGTGGTAAAGATGTGAAATGAAAGATGATAAATAATGCTCAAAATGGATTTGCATGAAATTCTCCTAAATTCGTAATAAATCGGAAAATTATGTTATTTTACCTCAAGTTTTACCTCCAAAAAGAAAAATGTAGAATGACATATATGTATCGGTAGTTGTTGAAGCTGATGTAGGCAAAATTGGTGCTGAAGGTGATGCAAAAGGTGGAATCCAGGTAAGCACGTAATGTCTGAAGAATTGTTCACGTTCACGAGGTGCTCGAGCCTCTTCTGTTAGTGGCAATCATGTGGTCATGCGGTGAATAAAATGCTACCCATACTTGTTATTCTCTTGTAAACAAAGCACTATTTTGCATACAATGTGCTTGAATCCATAGTGTTAGCATTAAATAGCAACAGATAAGATGCATGCAAAAATTTCAATTAGAAAAACTTATGTATACATGCAATACTAATATGTTGTCAAATCCACAAGGTATGGCAAAGTGCAGTAATCATATCGCATGCAATCCCATAATGCATACATTCCCCCCTCCAATTGGAAAAATGGGTTCCATAACCATAAAGCATATGAAAGGGGTGGTGTTGACGACAAGGCAATGGAATGAACAATATATCAGTAAATGAAGTAGAGTACACTTATCAATGATAGGACGGTGAAAGTTATGGTTATATTGAGAGAAAAGTGTGTAAAGATAGTTATGAATAAGAGATAGGATGCTTTGGATTAATGATAGTTTATGCAAAACGAAAAAGGACAACAATATGTTAAAAAGATGCTTTGTTGACGGTATTCTAGCTGAAAATGACGTGATTGATCATAAAACAATTTCTCATGCATAAAGGTTCAAAACAGGGAAAAAGTTAAGGAAATAAATTTTCTGATAAAAAGAAAGAATAAGAAAAGGGTATTATAGTAATAATTGAGGATAAGATATAACTTCAATACCATAAGCAGAGCCTCTGCTGCCAGCAGGCGTTCATAGCCTCGGTAGGGTTGCTTTTTAACCCATATGAGCCAGAATCCTCAATTTAGAATTAGAAAGTTTCAGTGTTGTTCTACAGAAGAGATCAGTGTGCTGGCGTGGTAACCAGATAACCACACAGCCATTCACTGGGATGTAGCAAAAGTGATCAGGCCGGCTCGTGATGAGACCTCCTGTTCCAAGGGATAATTTGGCTATCCAGTGGACCATAACCCTGGTGTGGTGGCCATAATGGGAATGTCACTTTGTTACAACCTTATGAACATGGTAGGCTGGCTCGTAATGAGACCCCCTATCCTCCATCTGCGAACAAATTTTGTTGTTATTACATATTTTTATGATAAAAAGAGGGAGGCTCAATACTCCTTAAGAGCAGGGATGGCGGAAAAAGTTGAACATGTCAATAGAAAAATATACCCATAATCTCATTTATTATAGATAGAGAAGATTATAACCTGGAAGGGTGGAGCCAGCATGGTATTAAGATGATCAATCAATATCATGTTCAACAGAAACAATGCAGTAAAGTAGTATATAAATAATTGTGTCTTTTTTGAAAAGAAACTATCATCAAGGAGTTGTCCTGTTAAAGATCATAACGTAAATGATATTAACTCGCTTCAATATAATCCATAATTCTTGTCCTCATAAAAATAGTGTACTTCATACCATGAAAGAGAATCAATAAAATGTGGTTGTGATGAACTAGGAATATCCCACAAGAGAAATGAACGGTTGCTCTTAAAAATACTCCCATAGTGTTGTTTTTTTGAAGGAACAGCAAAAACACTCAAAAATAAAGTGGTGTTCTGTGTAGGGAACAACACGGAAAATGCATACCAAGAAAAACAAAAATACACACAAAAAAAACGTGAAAATGCACATGTCATTCCTTTGGAAAAAAGAACAACAAAAACTAAAAGTGTCGTTCCTTTAGAAAAGGAACAAAAAAATGCAAGTGTCGTTCCTTTGGAAAAGGAACAACAAAAATCAAAAGTGTCGTTCCTTTGGAAAAGGAACAACAAAAACGCAGGTGTTGTTCCTTTGGAAAATGAATAACAAAAATGAAAAGTGACAACGTGCTATTCTGTTCGAAAAGGAACGACAAAACGTGAAAGTGAAGAAGTGGAGTTCTATTCGGAAAGGAACAACAAAACGTGAAAGTGCAGAAGTGTTGTTCCATTTCGAAAAGGAACAGCAAAACGTGAAAGTGCAGAAGTGCTATTCCATTTCGAAAAGGAACAGCAAATCGTGAAAGTGCAGAAGTGTTATTCCATTTCGAAAAGGAACAACAAATCGTGAAAGTGTAGAAGTGTTGTTCTATTTCGAAAAGGAACAGCAAAACGTGAAAGTGCAGAAGTGTTGTTCCATTTCGAAAATGAACAGCAAAACGTGAAAGTGCAGAAGTGTTGTTCCATTTCGAAAAGGAACAGAAAATCATGAAAGTGCAGAAGTGTTGTTCCATTTCGAAAAGGAACATCAAAACGTGAAAGTGCAGAAGTGTTGTTCCATTTCGGAAAGGAACAACAAATCGTGAAAGTGCAGAAGTGTTGTTCCATTTCGAAAATGAACAGAAAAACGTGAAAGTGCAGAAGTGTTGTTCCATTTTGAAAAGGAACAACAAATCGTGAAAGTGCAGAAGTGCTGTTCCATTTCAAAAAGGAACAGCAAAACGTGAAAGTGCAGAAGTGTTGTTCCATTTCGAAAAGGAACAACAAAACGTGAAAGTGCAGAAGTGTTGTACCATTTCGAAAAGGAACAACAAATCGTGAAAGTGCAGAAGTGTTGTTCCATTTCGAAAAGGAACAACAAAACATGAAAGTGCAGAAGTGTTGTTCCATTTCGAAAAAGAACAGCAAAACGTGAAAGTGCAGAAGTGTTGTTCCATTTCGAAAAGGAACAACAACTGTTCCATTTCGAAAAGGAACAACAAAATAAACCGTGAAAAAAGGAACAACAAAATGAACAGTTGACCCAAAAAGTGTTATTCCTTTGAGAAATGAATAGCAACATGAAAAATGATGTCCCTTTGAAAAAGGAACAATGGGAACGACAAAAATGCACACAAATGCTGTCCCTTCAGAAAAGGAACAACAAAATGCACAATCATAAAATGCAAGCACGCAAAGAATGAATTTGTTGTTCACTGCATTGATGCTGAGGATGAGTTACACTTTGAATAAGGCAACACCTGAAACACAAAATATAAGATAAATTAGAAAAGAAACAACAAAAAATAGTATGTAAATAAATAAATTGAGTTACAACAGCTATGATGTTATGTCAAAAAACTGATCTATTCGAAAAATGTTTTGGCAGCAAAGACATGACAAGAATCTTCAAATGGAAATCAATTCTTCATTTCTTCTATTATGAATCCGTTGGGTAATGAGTTGGGTGAAACTCCTTTTGTTTCATAAAATTTCTTTCAAAAATCACTCGTCCATAAATTGACCTTCTTTTTCTCCTAAGACCTGCAAAAAACGAGTATCTACCTGCAATAAAACATTAAATCATGGGGAAAGAGAGGTGAGAGGGCTTCCTTAATCCAAAAATTATGCAAAAAAACTAACAAGTAGTTACTTTGTAGAACAAATCTACGGAGAAAATAACAAAGTAAAATTTATTTGTCACCTGCGGGAGAGCAGTGGCCAATCATGCTAACCTGCAGTGTTTTAATCACAACTTCTTTGTTTTTCATCGAAATTGAGTGATTCCAAAGCCAAATGAGAGCTAATTCAAAGTTTTATCTCCAGTAGAAACAGGTTTTAAAAATTCAATGATATGATATGTCAAGTTTAGTTAGAACAACCTGCATAACATAGTCATTTTCGATTACCCCTTAGACCAACAGTTGATATTTCAAACATAAATTTTTCGTTTAATGTCAGATTTGAATGATTCAAATTGGAAATGAGATTAGATTAATTTATTTATCTCCAATAGAAATATTTTTTGAATAGAAGAAGAATTGATAGGTCAAATACTGTAAGGAACAACCAGAAAGACATAGTTTTAAGGGTGCTGATTTACGATAGACAGTCAGTATTTTGATCATAACTTCCCCATACGATATAGAAAATGAGTGATTCAAATTTTATTGTAAACTAGATTCATAGGGGAATCTACCATAGAAACAGGTTTTAAAAATTCATTCATTTAGGCCTCCAAAAATGGACTGTCCCAAGTTTGTTCCTGAGCTGCCCACTAGACACCCTGTCAATGTTTTGTTTCTAATGTTTTCGTTTCAAATCCAAATTGAGTGATTCAAATTGGGTTAGAAAGTAGACATCAAGGGATACCTAGGATAGAAACATATTTTTAAAATATTCACTTTTGGTCCCTCAAAACATGACTGTCCCGACTATTTTTCCAGAAATTCCATCAAGCCCGCAAGCCAAAAAAATGATATTCAAGCATTTTTTCATATTGATGATAAAAATGAATATAAGTGTTTGTAGAATTTTTATTTCTATTATAAATCATATACATACACAAATGAATTAAAAAATTATCACCAATGCTGATTTGCATAGCATGTTGCAACAAAAAAACAACTAGTTTTGCATAAAAACAAAATGCATTTATTTATTCCCTTATTTATTTTATTTTCTACACTAACCTATTTTGATTTGAAAAACGAATATGACTACGTATATGAGTACTTCCAGTGGAGCCATTTGCGAAATAAGGCTTCATGTATACACATACCCAAATTTGAAAAATGCATATTAATGAAAATTAGGGTATGAGTAGCCAACTTCCCTTGAAACAATGATATCAAAAATTGTTGAATCATAGAGTGATGTTGCAAACAAATGATGGAGTGAAACCAATCTTCAATGTATCCGTTAGTTTCTTGATTTCTCATATCTATCAGATCATGAAGTTCTTGAGCTTTTAAAATGAATTGTTGATGCATACTAAAAGAAACTTCATTTTTTTCCATAGCTTCTACAATTTTTGAATTTGAAACATTCTGAATCTCATTGTAAGTTTTCTCTAATAGCGCATGTGAGATAGAATGGGTGGGAAGGGTGGGTAAATTTGGCAGTTCAACACTGTAAGCATGTTGTACTGGTTTATTGTGGTGAGGGTGTGGAATTAGTTGAGCAGGATAATGTGTAAGGAATGGAGCATTTTGATGATGTGGTTGATTGGGTTGTGTGAATGGTTTTGATGGGCAAGCAAGATGTTTTGGAAGAGCTGGTGAAGAATATGGAGAATGTGTTTGTGCTACAAGATGAGGGAGAGTAGTCATACAATTATAAGGTGAACCAGGCCAAGCTTGTAGACAAAATTGCTGGTGGTTATATTGAGATTGACATGGCTGCCCTAACACATTAGTATTCCATAATGGATTATGCAAGTAAGAAAGTGGAGAGGAAGTGTTTTGAACCATACTTGTAGGCCATGATTTCCATGGTTTTGACCTTGTTGCAGCTTCCTCACCTCTTTGATATGCAACTTCCACATTAGATAAGGAAGAACAACCATCTATGGTATGCTCCTTTCGATCATGAGTGAAAAACACTTCATCAAATTCTTGATTTTTATGAACCTGCAAACCATCCAATTTTTTATTTAGAGAGCTAATAAAATCAACTTTAAAATTTTCAAATAACACATTGATTTCAGCTCTTATGTCTCCTATTCTTGTAGCAGATTTGGAAAAGAAAGAACAAACATCTCTAGAATTCTTACCAGCCTTGGAGATTCCTCTTGAATACCTTATGCACAACTCACAAACATCATCATATGATAACTGAAAAACATCAGCTTTTCCTATCAGATTTAAGAGTTCTAAAAATTTATCTTTGATTCCTTTAAGAAAGAGGTTTTTTAATATCTCTTTTTCCAAATGCTTATATTTTGATTTTTGAAAGTTGTATTGAAATCGATCTACATAGTCCTCCAGACTTTCATCTTCCCCTTGTATCATGTCGAAAATATCTTCATTGGCCTTCCAATAGTCTTGGTAATTCTTCAAGAATATGTTCTTCATGTCTTCCCATGTTTGGATGCAATTCCCACCTAGGCTCATGAACCATCAGAGAGCTGCTCCTTTTAGAGTAAGAGGAAACACTTTCAACCTTTGATTGTTAGTGTAATAATCATATCCTCTACAAAGTATTTCAAACTCAAACACAAATGTATGTGGATCTTCATTTGCTAAGCCATGAAAATTTGGTAAAGATGGGGGAATTATGTGCATTTGTGTCACTCCTCCTAGATCTTTGATAGGAAATTCAAAAGTAGAAACGTGAGCCATTTCTTACCATAATAGAAGATGTTCTTTCATGTGTTTCTTCGAGGCTCCTTCTTCAAATGTTCCTGTCAATCGGTTAGTGAAATAGGTGGTGCTTACATCACCACTTGCATGAGATCATGAGATTTGTTTTTTTTTTTAATTTCTTTCTTTTTCCTAATCATTCACACAAAAATTCAAACATCTATTTCTACCGTAGGTTCTTTAACATTCCTGTTGGAAAGCGGACGGGGGAGCAGGGCTTTTACATGCTCCGTACGCAGGTTCTTACCTTCCGTTTTTAAGATCCAACTCTTCCCTAGCAGGCACTCACACTACTCTTTAGAAATGGCTACACTCTCCCCGGCAACGGCGCCAAAATGTGGAGTGATGAAAAAGGTCTTTTTAACTCCTAATTACCTCACATTAATTGTCAAACCAGGGACGACTTTTTATTTCAAGAGTGTACTCAGTCTGAGGCGGCTATTTACTCAAGAGTAATGTTTAGTAGTACACCATTCATAAAATACAAGAGTAAAAGGATGCTAAACTATGACAAAATTACTTCAAAGGGATAAAATCACACAAGGCAGCGTATCAGTCAAGGGTGCGAAAGCGATAACCCATCCCTCTAGAAACTGATGGAGAGGAAATTAGAGCATCGACCATAGGTCTGGGAGCTAGGCAGTGACTGCTGAGGCTCACTACAGCCTTATACCTTCTCTCACACCAAAACAACACATGAAATTAAATGGAACGACGGAAAGTAAAATAGAATAGCAAACAGGAAATGGAACAGCAAGTCTAAAATGGAATGGCAGTAAATGGAACGGCAATCAAAAGAACTAAGTCTCGCGAGTCAGAACCAAACTTGCTCTATTAAACCAAACTCACACTCTGCGATGAAATAACAATATTCTTTCTTAAGGCAAATTGGATGGAATGTACTTTATGGAACAACACTCATTGATGAATTATGGAACAATAGTAATCAATCATATATGCACACCTCACACTAATATACTAATCTGATACGGTAATCCAATTATCAGTCTTAGTTATAAATAATATGATTGTCTTTTATAATGGAGCAGCAACGTTCATAGATTCAACAATCGCAAGGAAATATAATTTCTATGAAAATAATACCAATGGTCAAATCTTACAACACAGGAACTCCATAATTGAATAACAATGGTATCCTATAAAAACCATTTATATCAGCACTTAAAGAAACAACAATGCGTTGCAAAATCGATATGATATTTCTGTCTCAGAAAATGAGATTATGTGACAAAGTTGTGATGTAAAATAATATAACATACCAGATTACCAAATAAAATGGATAAGCAAACCACGCATAAAACGAAAGAATATAATATACAGTAGCAGCAACAGTGTACTCCACCAGAGGCTGGGCTCTTAGCCGCCAGCGGATGCTGCTGGGTTACTTCAGAAGGAAAAGAGTGAACAACAACTCCCAAATCATGTATTAATCAACAAATTGTGGAATCATTACAACAACAAATGCTTGAGAATTACAACATGCAAAAATCCCTATCCTATGAATAATCCACCATCATTCGTCATCATTTTTCATCCCCAAAAATCATCCTAAAGTCATCCCCCTCTCTGATCTCTGTTTTCATTTAAATAGAGAGATCAGAGAGAAGTTACAATAAAGATAAGTACAACATGATTTCTTTTACAAAATTGGATTGATTCTAACCAGTTGATCAACAAGAAAATATATTTCCTTCCATCTCTCAACAAAAGCAAGACGAATTTAGCTTTGCAGCTGAGATTTGGAGGACGGCCGCAACAGCAAATCTGAGAAAATCGTGCTCAAAGAACCCTGCGTTTCTCTTAGTACAAGCTGAATTTGGGCAAACCATTCTTCATTAAAGTTAATTGGGCCCGTTCTGGACAAAACCCATGTTCCGGATTTCTTCGATTCGTCCTCATTTGCTCAAAATCTCAATCGCGAAACTGTCACTCCTTATTCCAGCGAATTTTTGAGTTGGCACTTTTAAAAATGAAATCTTCAATCTGGAAGTTAACTTGGAGGCTAAAAATGGTGAATAATGTTATAACCAACTTATTAGAACTATCATTGATAAAATAATTCATAATCATCAATTTATTAGAAATAAAGGAGAATAAATACTATTCATTCATAAGAGCATAAATAATTTATAAAATGGATTTAAATGATAAATTATAACAAATGATATGATGAAGAATAGTGGAAATGGGCGGGATAAGTGTTAAAAAGTGATAATAATAATGGCATATTAATGGCCCAACATTGACCACAAGGTATTTGCGAAGGTACATGAGCGTTCTTATTAGGCATAAGAGAGGCATATTGACAACTTTTGCTTAGTAAATAGAAACCCTAGATCTACCTTCACGCAGATCTTTCCTTTCTGAATAATTATAAATAAAATATCTATCTAATATCTTCGTGAAAACTGTTCATTACACTTTTCAAGAATAGACATTAAATATGCAACAGATTCACGTAGTAGAACACATTAATTTATAGAAAACAACTTACAGATAGAAGATACATTAACTTAAGAATAATTAAATAAAAAGGCACATATGGATTCAATTGAACCAAAAAATTCCTTTATTAGATTCAACATTCAAATTATAGACTCTTGTACCCTGCACACTCAGCTGCAGGGGCCCACACACTCAGTTGTGTACTTACCAAGGCCTCTGTGCACTCAGCTATAGGACCCTTCCCCTTTCGCCTAAGTACAAGAAACAAACTTTTCCTAGCTTAACATCTTGTCCTTTCAATAATTTTTTTTTCAAATTTATCTTTTTTTAGACTCACTATGAAGCAAATATTTATAGTCTTTCTATTACAATACCATGGCCCACGACCTATGGGTGAGTCTCAAAACCATCCTATTACTTACCCATACAAGGAGGTGAAGCCCCTTTGACTCCTACTTAACTATGCACTCTTCTTCCACATTTCATGGATACTTTACATTCTTCACAAAATTATAACCAAAAATTGCTTAAACTGTCAAATATTAACACTAGGGACCCTATTCCAATAGACCCCCAACACAAATATGGTGACTCACCCTTGAGTAACTTAGTTGGATTGTCTAATTTGTGGCAGATCTCACTGAATTATTGCTTCAATGCTTCCAACTCTGTGATTCTCCACACTACAACCTATTTCACCTCTTCGACCAGTTTTTCTGTAGTTGGTCCCTCCACCGCAAGGCACATGGTCCTTTGAGTCTGCTGAAAAGCTTTCAACTTTTCCTGAATAATTTGAGAAATCTGGCTTGCCTCCTCTATCCATGGTTGAAGATGAGCCCTTAACATTGATTCTTTTCACTTGAATTACTCAACTTGTGCTTGTATCATCTTCGTTCCTTGTAAGTGCGTGAAGCACTCGAATAGTACCAAGGTCCACACAGCTGCCTTGATCTCATCATATTTCTGATGGGCCTCTTGGAATTTTGTAGCCAATTGCTGCAGTTTTGGGTCCTCCTGCAAAGTATCCCACAACTCCATGGCATTGTCAAAAACAAAGTCACAGCCTTTGACTGCATTATCCAAAGTAGTCATGTTCTCCTTGATGGTTCTGTCGCACTACTCCCTAACCTCTAATGGAGTAGTCAGCTCTAGTTTCAGTTATAGTTTTGATATCCGCATCTGGAAGTCAAAAGTGACTCAACCTATTTCATCTTTTGATTCATGCACTACAACAACCAATTTCCTAATCTTTTCTGCAACTGCTGCATCCTTCAAAATATGTAACTCTGGGACTGAATTTCACACCTGTGTAATTGTTACTTCTAGGCTTTGACTTCACGCTGTTAGATCTTCTTTTTATTTCAAGGCTTGAGCCTTCTCAATGAATATATGTTCATTGTTCAGCTTAACATCACTGATCACTGCTAGTGTGCACTTCTCTCTGATTCAAAGCTCATCCGAGACCCCTTGGTGAAGTGTGTGGAGGGTATGAGTGGTAGCGTAGTTAAGTTTACACCCATGCCTATGATCTTTCCAAGTTCAGCGTGGTATTCCTCTAATTCTGTGCAGACTGTACCTTCTAGTAAGAAGCTGACTCTGAGGTCCAGAGTCCTTTCTGTTTCTAGCACGTTGTCACTCACTTGTGGTAGGCTCACTTGGACCCTACTCGCTTTTCCAACGCTCGCCTAAATTCTACATGTCTGAATCTACAACTCACATAGATCCTTTTGGACGCTCCCCAGTGTCTACATGTATTATTGTTCAAACTGTTGCCACAGTTCCGTTGTGGTGTCTCTGACCTTGTTCCTAATTTCATTGAGGACCATAGGGTCAATGCATGCTTGCTTGTCTGATTTGTGCTTCTTCCTTTGCCCGAGAGTTGTCTCTTTTTGCCACTTCAACAACCTAAAAGGAGTGCTCTATGAGTCACCCCCACCTCCTTCCTGCTCTGATTGCCCATTCTCTTTAGTATGCTGGGAATCTAATTCTTCGAGTTCCACTGTGTCCTTCTGGCCAGAATGCTCTTTCTTAACACACACTTTTTCAACACGCTCTTTTAGAACACACTCTTTTCAATAGCATCATCTTTCTTATTTTAAGAAGCCTTCCCACATGTTGTTGCTTGCTCTTCTTCTGCTCAGTTGTTGTCTGTGTGGAAGAGATGTCTCCACCCCTACTGGTACCTGTTAGTGTCAATCTCGTTAGCCTGTCACCTGGATCAAAAAATTTCTTTCACCATGATATTTTCAGGCTTTCATCATCAAATTTTTCTATTACTAGGTTTACACAACAAATTTGGTCATTGCATGGTTAGTCCAAGTTGGAGTCATTGTCTGAAATTTCACTCATGCTGGATGCTTGTCATATACCATGAACATTGGTCAATTCATCATAATCATCATTCCATAAGGTCTTAAGTCATCCATTAGGTCATAAGGGTCCCCCAGGTCCACCATTTCCATAAACAAAATTAGAAATAAGTCAAACATGACAAAGCAAAGAGTTCAAGAAATTAAACATGACTTATTCACACTTTCATTACATCAAAAATTTTCAGGAGAAGAAAGCACCAACACTCAGGAGATGCAAAAAGCACATTTGCAATGGAAAAGGTAAAAAATGCCTTCAAAAAGTGAAATCAGCTCACAAAGGAGGATTAGTTTCTTTTCTCTTTTTGAAAAAGTGAAGAAATTACCCCTATATAAACCCAAAAAGACTCAAAACCTTTTCATTCATCTCTCATTCACTCTTCATCATCGAGCTCACTCGCCTAAAAAAGAAAAAAATCCCTTTCCCTAGGAGAATTTCACTAAACATTGAAGGTGCTGCACATAGGAGAACTACACTACGCTTTGGAGGCAGGCACTGTGCGTAGAAGAACTGCACCATGCTTTGGCACTGCGTGTAGGAGAATTGCACTGTGCGCAGGACATAGTGCCTAAAAAACACCTAAATTTCCCCAAATTCAAAATTCTTTCTTTCAAACATAGAAAAATTTCTTTCTAAGGCTGAGGAACAAGTAAGTACATCATTTCCTTTGATTTTTGCTTTCCCATTTTCATTCCATGTTGATAATTTCTTAAGCTAGGGTTTGTAGCAAAAACTCCATGGGAAATGCTATGGTAGAAATGGTCATCACAATTTTTCATCTTGTAAACATGTAAAATGACATTCTACACTTGCACACATGTATGATGAGTCATTTTGACCAGTCCATCCACCTCCAAATTAAGTTTAAACACTAAAATAATAAAACCCTAGCTCATTCCTAGAGTTATTTTGGGAAAATCAAATCATAAACCTTCTTGGTCTCACTTACAAGAAGCCATATTTTTTCACCATATTCCTCACTCATTTCCATCAATTTCTCGAAGCCATCTCATGTTTCACAAAACCTCTCCCATCATTTTGTCAAAAGCCCTCACATATCACTTCATTTTCATACTCACCTCACATCTATTTTCACTTCCTGCTGCTAGGATTTTGTGTCAGTATGGAGATTGATTCTTCACCAGAAAGAAAGAGACAACATAGAGGAGGGAGGATTCTCAGATATGAACCATCAGATTCTTACAATCAGATCAACTCCTATCCTTTCATCAAACAATTCTTTGAAGTTGTTCACTATTTGGAATTTCGCAAATGAATAAGTGAAGGAGGGTTTTATGAGCAATTGATAGATTGGGTAGCTACACAGTTGAAAGGGGAGACTGTTGTCATTGCTGGTATTGATTTTAGCTTCTCAATGGCCTCCATCTCATTGGCAACTGGCCTACCAGACAATGGAAAATACCGGTTCAAGGGAATGAGTCTAGATCCTGAAAACTACAAGCCCTTCTTAAAGACTCCATATAGAGACACACATACTCACCATATGCATTTCAGATATTTCCTTGAGAAGTATTCTCCTTTAATTAATACCATCATGAAGTTCTATACCTATGAAGGTAGATTCTCAAGGTTGTATGCATACCACATTCACCTCTTAATGGACTTGACATCACAAAAGCGACTCAACATGTGCAATTACTTGTTCAGGGGTATTTCAAAAATGTCTCAGAAGATACATTTGAAAGAGAAAGAGCACTCTCCAAGCTTGTTCCATCACAATCTCATTAAAACCATTATCCTTCATCAATTGGCAGAGAGAGGTATGGCTTGGGAAGCCTTCTTAGAAACAGCTCCAAAATGGCATGAGGAAAATGTAGCATCTCATTCACCAAGTGCACCAAAACAACAAATAGAGATGGGGTCATCTAGCAAACCAGTAGAGAAGATTCACCTACCTAGGCCAGAGGTCACCAAAGTGTATAAGAAAGGGCAGAGGCTTGTGTTTTCTTCTCACAAAGAAAAAGGGGCCAAGCCTTCTTCATCAACAAAGCAGGCATCAACAACAAAGGGTAAGAAGAAACTTGAGAGTGAATTGGAGATTATTGAATTAGAAGAGGAAGATGAGACTTCAATTATGAAGCAAACTATTAGGGACAAGGATTACCAAATCAAGGAGCTAGAAATAAATATGGAAAGAGCAAAGTTCATTATATCATTCCTTGAACAAGAAAACAGTCAACTGAAAGCAAAAGAGTTGATCTTAGAGAAGGAAAAAGCCAAGTTATTGCAACAGGCTAGAAAAGGTAAGGAGATTATAGAGTCAAGCGAGTCTAAAGGATCAAGTACAGGAAAGAGGAAAAGACCAAGAACCAGAGGTCTCAAGGAAGCTTTGCAAGAGGAACAAAAAAAAATTGCTCAATGAAGACCTAGACCTAGAAGAAAGGATTGCCCTAGAGGTACATCAAGATAAAGAACATTGTGTCAACAGAGTGAATGAACACTTGGAGAAGCTCCCGGAGAAGGAAAATTGAGATAATCAAACGCTCAGACACATGGTGCATCATTATCAAGCTCAAAACATGATCACCAATGTTAAAATGAAACAACTCAAAAGCAAGCTTAAGGAGACCAAAAATGATCAAAAGGATGAGGGGAACTTATATATTATTACTTAATCATCCATTAAGCTTTAACAAACTAACTTTTACACCTTCCCTCCAATTTTGAGCCAATTCTGAGCATTTTGAGTTTATGGGCAAATTTTGGTCTAAATTTAGAAATTTGGCTTTGCGCTGTGCTTTTTCCTCAGGCATCCATTTGAGGAAAGGTCTACATTTCTAGAATGGTCCTGGCATCCTCTAAAAACCCATTTGCCCAGATTTTGCAGAGATCGCTTAGTTTGGGAGAAAAAGGCAAAATAGTGGCAAAAAACTAGCATTCTGGACCATTTTTTGACAGGCATTGTGCTTCTGGAGTGACCTTGGGAGAATGGATTTTTGAAGGCCTTCTCATGCTCCAAATTCAGAAATTCAAACTTTTATAGAGACTGGACTTGAAGGGCTAGTTGACCGGTCTCTCTGATTTCCATTTTGACCCCTGGAAGAACCTAACAATCAGCTCAAAGCTGGCACTGCACTTCTGCACTTTTTCTGTTTTTAATTATAAAATTTATAGTTGCTAGTCTAACTTGGTCAAAGTCAAGATTATCTTTGTAATGGCACAAGTTACAAGTCTAGGTGATGTAGGCATGAATAATTGCATATCATAGGTTTTTCTTGATGTTTATTAGGCCTCATAAAAGAATAAAACTCCTAATCAAACTCTTCATGAGGTGTTTGAGTTGTACCTTCTCACTCTCACCGGTTGGTTGAGAGAATATTGGAGTCAGTTCCTCCACCAAGGAATTTGACTCTTGAAGGTGGGAAAGTGGTCTAGGAGATTCTATAAGTACTATTTCACCTCAAGAGAAGAGGGTTTAAGTTTTTGTGAAGGAGGCTTGCAATGTAATCATCTTTCAGCTAACACAGATATAGGTTGCAGCTATTTTCGAGGAACTCTAGCCCAGTGAGTTCATCGTGTTTGTGCCTCACTCTTTTTGTTTTATCATGGTATAAACATCTTTACATACATTATATTTCTTCTCTTTATGAATACCTTGTGATAAAATACTCATAATTCTTTTTTTTTCAAGCTCTGTTATTTGGTTTTCATGGTTATATGTTTTGTCTTCTTAAGCTAATGAAATAATTTTTTAATTCTCATTAGTTTCTTCCATTCTATATCCTCTATACTGCACTGACAAATAATCAAATTACACCATGGCATCTGACATATAGCTCCTTCTTATGCTTACTCCTGTATTTCCCACAGCCTAGACCTACTTGTGGCTCCAAACCCTAAGCTCAACAAACCCTTTAAAACCAAATTTTCACAAACAAATATACATATCTAGCCTAAGATTCATTTACTTTAAATTCATATCATTGATAAGAGACTTAGAGAGATCCCTCTCATGCTCAGTAGGGCTAGCTATTGAGCTGAAGTGGTTTCAGGTTACCCTTGTCGATTTCCTTTTAAGCCTAGGAGATTGTAAGGACTAACATTTTTGGCACCGTTGCTAGGGAATGATGTTAAATTATCCCTAGGAAAAATCTTAAGAGCTTTCAAGAACTAGTTCTGTACCTCTCAGTTTCCAATATCTGAAGATAGGCTGAATTCATAAGTCTCATCAATTTTAGGTGTATAAATTTTGGCTTCCAAAAGGCATACCAGGTCAAATCCTGACCCAAATCCACCCTTCGTTGTTGAATACCCTGAAAGACTGCTCAGAAAACTTAGATTACCTATCACTAAAAGTGCAGTTCAAAAAATTAAAAGAACAACTTCTCTGCCTAAAAACCTATTCACCTTTGAGAAAATTCCATTTGAAGAGCAGATAGAATTATCACTTACAAGGTCTAAGTTTGATTCCTACATCTCTGATACAACACTAGAACCTTTAAAGGTTGAAACTCACTCTCTTTCTTGAAAATCTTTGTCTGCTAAGAATGATCATGAATTGTGGTTAAACTTTGATAAACTTCAAAGCCTTATTGACCAACTCCAAATCACAACTGAAAAAGCTTTTGTTCAATACCAACTTGAATACTTAGCCACAATTCATCTTCTTTTTCTCCTCCAAGCTCATCTACCACATCTCCTAAAGCTTTAGTTTCATCATCTTTCTTGCCTCCTCCGTTCGTTCCATCATTACCTCTACAACCCATTTTAGTAGTTCCATCATCCTCATCACAACCTCTACTTACACAACCCATTGTAACACCTTCACTTTTTCTAGCAGTCATGGCAATATTTGCACCTCTCTTACTGCCTACTCAACTTACTACTTTGCCTAAGAACTATTTTCAAACACTTCCTTTGTTTGCTGGAAGTGTAGAAATTACAGCTCAGCAACATGTTGAAAAATTAATAGACTTCATTGATTTAGAAGAAATTAATGAGGAGAATGCTAAAATGAGGATTATCGCTCAGAGTTTCTTAGGAGATGTTAAGAAATGTTTTCGAAGTCTGGCTACAAATTCCACTAACAGTTCTCAAAGACTGATTGAATTATCTCTAGCTCATTGGGAAGAGAAGAAAAATCCATTACAGATATTGGCTGAATATAATTCAATGAAAAGGAACCCCAATGAAACAGTTCAAGAATTCACTTCAAGATTTAATATAGTGGACAATTCTATACTTGATGATATGAAACCTCCTCCTGGTTCGACTCTTCTTCATTATCCTAATGCTTTCAATCTAGAGATGGCATATCATCTCAGAGAAAGAGACGCAATTACCCTTGAGGAGATGGAGTAAAATGTAATCAGTGTTGAAGCCAATTTTCTGATTAAGAAGTCAAAATCAAAGCTAGAGAGGGCGGAAAAGAGATTTGTTTTTAGTGAAGAACCTACATAATCATCTGATGCAAATCTTAACAGCCTAAAAACTATGGAAAGAATGATGGATAAAATATCTATAATTGATGGACAAGTTGAACCATCAGTGAGGAATCCTAACTTTCATGGATAGCAGAAACAATAGTTTAGAAATCAATAGAGAGAGCAGCGAAATCAAAATCCTGAAGGTCAAGTGAAAGCTCCATTTCAGCAAAACTATACTGAAGGCCAGGAAGAAGATGAAGAAGAAATGGTAGAAGCAAATCACTTCTTTCAAGAAGATGAACTACCTACTTTCCTGCCTGAAGAAGATCAATTTTCTGAAGACTCTTTTATACCAAATGACTACAATTTGTGCTTGCAAGCGAAGATCTGTGGGCTAATAGGACTGAAGAGTACCAAAGAGGATATCAAAATGCCCTTAGTCATCTCCAAAAGCAGTACAACTTAAGAAACAGAAATGTTCCTGTCACTATAATTCAAAAAAGACAAAATTTGCAAAAAGACGCACCAAGCAAACAAGCCCCTCCTACAAGCCAGAATAAAGACAAAGCTATTGTCACACAGAATCGAGATAGAACTAATGAAGCCTCCACTAGCAATGTGAGGAAGGAAAAAGAAATGCAAACTCAAAGCCAAAAGGAAACTCAAGCTAAAGGCCAAACAGAAAGGAAGGACATCGCTTCAAAAAAGGTAGAAAAGCAATCTATTCCTTTATAGTTTGGAAAACGAAATTTCTAAATTAAAGATAGCCATACCCCTCACTGAATTGGTAAGGAATGAAAAATACAAATTCCAGATTGAAAAAATGCTTAGGTTTTATCAGATGTCTAATACAGTCAATATAGTTGATGATGAGCCAACCATCCTTCTCGGTCTATCCTTAGAAATAGCTCTTGAAGATAGTGAAATTCCTCCTTTTTATCTGAGTCTTAAACTTCATGACCTTATCCTTCATAATGCTATGCTAGATTCTGGTGCCTCTCATAATTTGATGCCTAAAAGCCATCATGGATAAACTAGGACTAAGCATCACCCGACCTTACCATGATATTTATTCTTTTTATTCTGGAAGAGTGAAATGCCTTGGCCTTATTAAAGACTTGGTAGTGTCCTTAGATCAAATCCTAGCCATAAATGTACTTATGGATGTTGTAGTGGCTGATATTCCTCCTAGGTTTGGTATGTTACTTTCAAGATCTTGGGGAGAAAAATTAAAGGGCACTATGCAACTTGACTTTTCCTATGCCACTATCCCTGTTTTTGGATGGCTCCAGAAACTTTATAGAGAAAAGAAGATGAAATTTATGATCAGCAGTAAAGATAAGCCATTTAATCATCCTATACATGATGTTCATACTAATCTTGATTCTCTCATTTTGTTTAGTGATATGGATTCTATTTATGATGAAAGTCAATTAGTAGAAATTTCAGAAGTTCCCAACCTAATGGGAAACATACATGAAACTATCACAGCAGAAAGTAAAGAGGTCGGTGAGGAACCTAGACAACCTACAAATCCTATTGAGGAGATTCAAAGAATAGTGTTGAAAACAAAATGTTCTCAGCTAGCCAATTAAAATCCTAAAAATCAAGAGATTCAGTCTTCGGAAATTCTTTTTCCAGAAGAAGAAAATGGTCTTTGGACCATGGAGTTTGGTGGTGCATCAGGAAGAGAAGGAGCAGGAATTGGTGTTTGGATACTTGGGCCACTACATTAGCCAAACAAAATCCCTCCGAATGTGAGAATGAGTTCTTATAAGCTGTCGTTTGAATGTTCAAATAATGAGGCAGACTATGAGGCATTGATTTTTGGCCTCAAAGTTCTAAAAAAGTTGGGAGAAAAAAAGATTTCTATTTATGGTGACTTCAAGTTAGTGATCAAGTAAGTCAAAGGGGAATACCTGGCCAAACACCCAAGAATGAGAGCTTATCGCAATGTTGTACTTGATATTGTCAAAACTTTTCCAGAATATACATTATCTCTTATTCGTAGGACTCAAAATCTCATAGCAGATTCACTTGCCACTGCAACCAGTATGGTGAAAATTCCTTTTCATTCTAATCATAAATACTCCATCCATGTTAAGCATCACCCAGCTGTTTCAGATAACATGAGTTTTTGGAAAGTATTTGGTGATGATAAGAAAATAAATAGTTTTCTGCAGTTGGAAGGAGAGTTTCAGAATTATCACATTGATGATGTATACAATTTTGATGATTCCCACAGTCATTCAGCTAACACTGAAGTATTACAGCTCAAGGACAACAACATTCCAAGAGACTTAGCACCTTTGAATAGTTATTTGACAAGGATGATATTGCCAAGAAGCCCACCATGGTTCTTACTGAAAAGGGAGTAGAAGATGTTAACATTGCCAGAACTGAGAATCCTAAATTGGTCAAACTATAAAAGTCTTTATCTCCTAAAACAAAGGGTAATTACCTGTCTTTAATGAGGGAGTTTGTTGATGCATTTTCTTGGGATTACTCTGATCTGAAATTTTATGATAAGAGTATCATTCAACACATCATTCCTATAAAGCCAGATCAGAAGCCATTTCACCATAAATTGAGAAGAATCAACCCCAAGTTGCTGCCATCAATTGAAAAAGAGGTAAATAGACTCTATAAGTCTAGAATAATTGTTCCCATTCAATTTTCTGAGTGGATGTCTAATCCAGTACTCATGAGGAAAAATACTTGGGAAATTCATCTATGTATTGATTTCAGAAATCTCAATAAGGTGTCCCTGAAAGATAACTATCCCCTGCCTAAGATGGACCACATACTTTAGAAGGTGGTGGGATGCTCCAAGATGTCACTGCTTGATGGATACTTTGGGTACAATCAAATTCTAGTACACAAAGACAATCAACTCTGCCATGGGGTACATTCATGCATGCCAAGATGCCTTTTGGGCTCAAAAATGCAGGAGCTACCTTTAAACAGGCTATGGAAATAGCATTTTCAAATGAAAAAGATATATTTCTAGTTATCTATCTTGATGATCTAACATTATTTTCAAAATCTGATGAAGATCACTTGCATCACTTGAGGATTGTGTTCCAGAAATGTAGAAAGTTTGGTATCTCACTTAACCCAAAGAGGAGCGTGTTCACTATGGAAGAAGGTAAGATACTAGGACACATCATCTCTAAAGATGGAATCCACATTGATTCTTCCAGAGTGGAGGCTATTCAGCAATTAGACTTCCCTAGGAACAAGAAAGAGATTTAGTCGTTCAATGGGAAAATTAATTTTTTGAGGAGATTTATTCCTATTCTAGCTGAGCACTTAAAAGAAATGACAAATATGTTGAAGGACAATGAGGTAAAGTGGACTTTAGAGGCTAATAAATCATTTCATGCAGTAAAGTTTGCATTATCTACTACTCCTAGTCTAATTAGCCTAAATTATACCTCAAATTTCATCATTTTTTATTTTTCTTCTGGGCACACATTAGCAATAGTCCTAATGCAGAAAAAAGATCAGAAAAATGAGTAGCCTATAACATTCTTCAGTCGCACTATAAGAGATGTAGCATTGAGATATAATATTATTGAAAAATAGGCATTGGCATTGGTAAAATCCCTCAAAGTTTTCAGAGTTTATATTCTACATTCACATACTATTACTTATGTCCCTACTGCAGTGGTAAAATAAATTCCTGTACAAACAGATCCAGAAGGAAGAAGAGGAAAATGGATTACAACAATGTTAGAATATGACCTGGAGATCAAACCTACTTGTTATCCGGGAATAGTGTCGACTCGAATGCTGCTATTCCCACTAAGATGGGTGGCTATCTTAGAAACAAACAATCAAAGTCTACTATTGTTTCCTTTTATGAAAATAGACGAGAGGGGAGCCAAGAAGACCGACCTGAGTCTTGCACCTGATTTCCTCTCCTTCTTGATAGAGTTTCGCTGCTTCTTCTTTGTCTGCCCAGCTTCAAACGAACCTGTGGAATCACAACAACATACTACTATCCAAGAAACAATGATCTAAATTCATAAATAATACAGGATCAGATGTGTATTAACCATATACATGCATATATAAACAAGTACACAATAATATGGAAGGAAACAAGAATAGCT
>APFE030831494.1:102581-173584 GCA_000404065.3 Pinus taeda
TCAGTGGAGAACTTCTGGGAGATGATGTAATCAGTTGACCTTGTTCCTTTATGCAGTGAAGCAACACTTGTAGGGACTTAAGAGCCCTCAGTTTATGGACATTTATGATTGGGGTTGAAGTGCCCAAAAATGTCTATAACAGTTGCCCCCTAAAGCATGAGGTCGTTAATCTTTCTGATTTCAGATGAAATGCTTTACTATGAGGATCGGAAGTTTTTCCGAGCTAGGAGGCGACCTGTAATAAGATACAATACAATACATTATTTTGACAACATTTTTTCATGGTCTAGCTGAGTTGGGCATTCCCATGCTCAGCTTTATAAACTCATTTTCATGTACATAGGATAGACAATCGTCTATGTGACAGATTGATGATATGGACACATCATCCTTTGATTTGGATGATCATCTGTTTGGCAATGATGTACACTGGATGTTTTTATATTCTTGAATATATCGCAGCCCGGATGGATGAAACTAGATCCAGGGTCTTCAAACTCGTTCAATCTTCACACGGAGTACAAGTCAATCCATGTGAAAAATGTTTTGGAGTCGAACATGGAAAGACATCACCTGATTACCAGCCGATGATGTAAGCTGTTAACAGGCGCGAGAGGAATCACCAATAATGACAATGACCCTCAAGGTACTACAGTATAATTTACATGGTGTGAAAAAGGACTTGGCATCAAACACCACGCAAAATCTCTCGGTCGAAGGCCATTGATGTAAAACTGTTGCCGAAAGTGAGAAACTTGCCATTGAGGCATGCAAGCTTCAAAGTACTAGAAGGGTTGTTCCTAAGTAAACTTCTTGGATAATGAGCTGATGTCGACAAGAAGCGACCCGTCGCAGGAGGGCCTTAATGAATCCCACATCAACGACATGAAACGAAGCAAATGATTTTGGAGGTGAAAACAAACTGAAGATACAGGGCTCACGGTGGCAGTCATGAAGGAATGAAGCATGAATGTATTGCAGCGGGTGAGACACAGGTGAATTGTCTGAATGACTTATCTTGAACATATCAGCGACACTGACGATGGATTGGTAGCATTAACCCCAAAGATGGATGGTGTGATGGACTAATGGTGATGACCAGTGAACGGAACAACCCAACCCGGCATGGATGCAGAAGGAAAGTGTCATGTTCAAGAGCGACTTGCTACCAATAAGGTTTCTTCAAGTTTTCTTCCCAATTTTCCCCATTCATTGCTGACCAGTACCTCTTTATTTTTGTCAAGATTGAGGAGGATAACATATGCTTGTTCTATAATCCGCCCTTCGAGCGAACCTGTCGCTATATTTTAGCAAGCCTAGCGATAGTGAAACTCATTCTCGTCCATTTGGATGAGTTTGTCGCTATTCGTTTTTAACAAGTTTAACGACAAAGATAACTCGGTCTCTTTCAATTTTAGAGATTCTGAAAGAAACGAAAAGGAGACTCCAAAGATTCTTTTTCGTTGTATAATTCCTTAAGTCTGAAAAAGCGTAAAATAATACAAAAGGGATGAATTCGATAGTTTTAATGAGCCGAACAAGACAAGCGCTCGATCGTTTTGTGTAATAATCCCTCAGGTCCAAAAAGATTAAAATCTAGAGGAGGGATAGCACTTCCGATGCCTTTAACCAGCCGGAGATGCCAATCGCTCGGCCATATTTTCATATTTTACGATTCAGGTGAAAAGAGCTTAAATAAGACTCATTTTCGAGGAATGAGTGATGGTTTCGGGTACCAGCTGATTTCAGGTAAGATTTGGAATTTTCCAATCACGGCAGTGTCACAAGGATGGCTAATAGAATCACTCTTCGTAGATGTTCCTCGAAGGGGTAAACAATCATATGGGGGTGAATGATCGGCTAAAAACAGAGTGGAGGTGATGGCGAGAACACGACCAAGGCTCAAAATCTGGCAATAAGCTATCACAATGGTTATTTACCGGTTCATTTTTTAACAAGCTTAAACGCTGGGGGAAACATTTGCTCATGACTTATGTTTATTTTTTAACGAGCTTGAACTATGCGCTAAAACTCCTCATGGAGGGTTTATTTTTTAACGAGCTTGAACACTGCGACAACATTGCTCATGATGATGGACATTGAGTTTTTGATTTACCCTTAGCATTTTGTTCTTTCAAAGATTGTACTACCTGTTCATTTGCTTCACCAAATCGATTAGAAATGAAAACATATGCTTGATAAATGAGTTAAAAACACTAATATTTTACTTGAATTATGTGCATAGTAAATTAAAAGTGACTTTTACCTCTCCTTTTACCATTTCATTTGAATTTGGTTTCTTGGAGCTTTGGAGGGGCTTTTCCCCCCTGATTTTCACCAACGGATTCCGGGAGATTCTGTGGACGATTTTTGACACCGTTCAGACCAGGTAAGAGCTAAACTTGTGCTCTTTCATTTCATGCCTTTCATTTTGGATTCTGAGCTTGTTTCCTTGTTCTGTTAAGCCCCTGGGGTTTGAATAACTCTCCCTGGGACCATCTCACCCTTCCTTAGTCAAAAGTTGTGATGCATACTGATCTTTCCACTGACTAGTCAGTATGCATCGCTCCTAGTACACTTGCTGGGGCGGAATGGACACAGAGAGGAAAGTTTTTGCATAGTTTCCTCATGCAATTTTTGCCTGTTTTCACCAAATGAAGATCCAGACTCTTCCCTTGTTTGTTTTTCAGAGATTCATCGAAGCAAAATGGTTGTTACATGGCGAGAACGTGAGCATGAAGAAGAGGATGTTATTGCTTTACATGATTCGGGCACAGTAGCTGCATTACGGAACTGTGGCCTGCTGAAGTTTTTCCGTATCTCTAGCATGAGGCAACAAATCAATTTTTTGCAATATTTCCTCAATGTCTAGGATCCTATCAACCAGGTATTCTAGATTAGGGGAAAATCGATCCCCTTGACAATGGTGGACATCTATTTTCTGACCAGTTTATCAGGGCATGGTGCCCCTCTCTCATTATCAAGCTCCGCCCGTGGGGGTGAGTCCGTGAGGGAGTACATTCACCGGCATTGCAGAGAGGGATCTCAGATGAATACGGATGGCAAGATAAATATTTGAGATGTCACTGACCAGCCCTTGCGGACCATTCTGTTCACTTTTGCTAGACTGGCCGGTAGTTCTTCTCTTCAAATAGCCAACAGATCTTACATGCATTATGCTTTGGAATGACTTGAACTGAAGGTGTTCGATTGGTGTGACATAGTACTTTCTGTGATGAAAGAACAATTGACCAAGGTGAAGAGAAACAGATCCAAGAACTTTGGTTATGGTTCTAGTTTGACTGCTTTTGCCTTGGAGAGAAACCCACTTATGCAGCCGCAGTACATTTCACTTGGCCTACCTCCACCGACCGAACTACGGATGTAGAGATGGGTCGATCTTATGACTCGGCACGTTGGCCAGCCCCAAATTTCTTTTTTTGAGACCTTCTTCGAGTGCTTTGACCATCAGGAGATGGTTTATGCCAGGTTCCCATATGATGGTATGGATTTCCGAGGTGAACCGGATTTGGTGTTGCCGGTTGGTGAGCAGTGGGGTGCCATGGGTAATTCTTCTGACCATCTCTGTTCATTGTTCTTTATAATGTTCTTATATTCTTATGATCAAGACTAGTCAAAAATCATGTGCTCATGTAGATGTTGGACCAGTTCGATCGGCGGTACATTGCAGAGACCCAGTGGCTGCTCCAGCAGGAGAGGCTGTTGGGAGGGCCATTCTTTGCGACCTTGATGTGGTCGAGACTCTATTGGCACTACAAGACCAGATCGAGGGCCTTACCCTTGATATCCCGGATGTGAGGACCGATGAGATGCCTCTTCGGTTGTAGCGACATACTACTGGAGTGCCGAGTCGATGGACTAGGCTCTTACGCATGATTGCACAAGCGGTGACTTGTTATCACCAGCATGACTAGACTAGGGTGCCCCCGAGCATTTTGAGTTTTGGGTCATTTGACCAATTTTTTCTTGATTACAGAAAATTATGTACAGACTTTAAACAGTTATGAAATATATTTTTGATTTTCGGAGCTTTATTTTGGTTAAGTTACATAATCCTACTGCATATATTGATGTGATGCTTCTTTTTATAAATGTCGCAAATGTCTATCTAACACATAATTTGCCAATGAGTCCATTAATGTGTTTAAACTTCTGGAAATATGTTGATATTGGATTAAATCGAACTATCTTTCCAAAATTTTTACCCTTAGGAACATGCGATAGATAGCTGGATTTCGTACAGCATAGATGCCGGTGAGTTGTAAAATGACGAGTTGTGAGTCTAGCCTGATGATAAGTCGGCATATGCCATGTGTGATGGAATCAGAAAGGAGTTCTATCAATGTGCCGTATTCAGCGATATTGTTCATAGACCAACCAATACACACTCCTCTGAAACTTACTAACTCGCCACTGGGATTGAAAATGGCCCATGCCGCAGAAGACAGGTTCCGTGGACTACGACATGCTTCATCGGCATATCCAAAAAATGATTCCAGTAGGTTCGACATATGCAACAAATGCAAAAAGTGGATTATTTAACCAAACTAAATACTCTTGGCAAAAACAAAAATTTAACAAAAGCATGAGGATTACTATGCTAGATCAAGCATAGTAACGCTTGAGGTACAACCCTTTGCGAGGTTACACCAGTGGAATCCCATCATAGTCCATCAACTCCTTTTGCTAATACTCGTTTAATAATATAGGGACCCATCCATAATGATTTGAATTTCCCTGCTCCCAATTTATCGGATTCCTGGTCGTAAAGTAAGACCAGGTCACCTTCTGAGAAGATGTGAGGTTTGACATTCTTGTCAAACTATGCTTTGACTTGCTTCTTATGAGTTTCGTTAGCCGAAGCTACATCATGACGGTTTTCATCGAAATGGATTATTTCCAAGAAATGAGCCTCTTCTTCTGAGGTTCCAAGGATAAGGTTGACTGTGAATTTGAGGGACGAGATTTCACATTGAACCGATAAGATTTCTTCCAGACCGTACACTAATTGAAAAGGTGTGAATCTGGTTACATTTCTTACCGATGTCCAGTATGCCCACAAGGCCGATTACAGGATTAGGTGCCAATCCTGTTTGTGGGCTCCGATCATCCTTTGCAACATGCACTTTAGGACCTTGTTGATTTCTTCAACTTGCCTGTTAGCTTGCGAATAGTACAGAGTAGAGCTGTCATGGGACAGTCCTAATTTGGCAGCCAACTCAACCATCATGTGATTGCAAAAAATGTGATCCATGATCTATGACTATGGCCTGTGGAACACCGACTCTAGAGACTACATGATTGAAAAAGAAAAGGGCAGTCGTTTCACCGCCGTTGTTTAATGTAGGCATCGCCTCGGCCCATTTGGTAAAATAGTCCACCACGACTATTATGTACCCATGACCCCTGGCCGAGGTGGGGTTACATGTCATGAATTCTATGCCTCATTTGACGAATGGCCCAATAGCTACTACTGGTTGCAACGGTGCAGGTGGTCTTCTGGTTTTGCTATCGAAAATTTAGCAAGCATGACAACTTCTACTACGGTTATGCAATCTTTGAACTTTGTTGGCCAGAAGTATGCTTCTCGTAAAAAAAATTGCGTCGTAGCATAACTAGATTGATGCCCCCCACACGCACCTGAATGGAATTCATTCAGGACTTTTTCGGCCTCCTCAAGGATGAGGCACCTCCACAGAACTGTGTCGATACCATGACGATAAAGAGTATCACCACTGATCACGTAGTATTTTGCTTGGTATCGAATACATAATTGTTTGGAGCGTGAGGTATTAGACCTATATGTTTGTGTCTGGAGATAAATGATTATATCTCCGTACCACAGATCGCTTGAAGATATCAAAAACAAATTTTCATCCATGATTGCTTCTTCGGATGTTGCATCGTTGGACGACGATGGGAGATCGCATAGTAACTCTGCGAATACTAGGGCTTTCTTTGATTTGGATTTTTTGAATTCCAAATCAAATTCTTGTAGAATTGCTATCCATTTTGAATATTTTCCCCCCAGCAACTATTGTGACAATATATAGGTCATGGGGTTGCAATCTGATAAAATGGTAGTTTTCTTGAAGAGGACGTAGTGTCAAAATCTCTGTATCGCTTGAAAAGTCGCGAGAGTGAGCTTTTCAACGTAGGAGTATTTCATTTCCGTATCATTTAAGTTTCGGCTTAAATAATATATAGGATGTTTAATTCCATTGTCTTCTTGAACTAAAACCATTGCCATGGTCGTATCTGCTACAGCCAGATACAGGTTAAAGTCCTTTTGATAATCTGGGGCATACATTAATGATGCTTGTATTAGAGATTTCTTTAAAGCATCAAAGGAGGCTTGCGTGACCTGGTCTTAAATGAAGGGTACTTCCTTTTTCAACAGAAGAGTATAACCTTTAGCTAGTTCGGCGTAATTTGGAATGAACCTCTTGAGGAAATTTGGTTTCCCTTGGAGTTTCTGAATCTGAAGCAAGTTTGAAGGTGGAGGCAAATCGATGATTGCCTGAACCTTGCAAGGGTCGAGACGAATCCCATCCTTTAAGACGACGAAGGAAAGTAAACAAACAAAACTAACACAAAACACACATTTGTGCAGATTGAGTCGTATCTTGTAGTGTCGGCAACGTAGAAATATTGCTCTCAAATGGCATGGATGATTGGTCTGCTTTCGCAAATGAGTTGGGAGATCATCGAGATAAGGTTGAACGATGTTTTTGATGTCATGGAAAGCATAGTTCATTACTCTCTGAAAAGTTTCCCCTGCATTCTTCAAACCAAAGGGTAGCTTGCGATATGCGAATGTGCCCCATGGACAAATGAATGCAGTCTTTGACTGGTCCTGTGGGCGGATATTTATTTGATTATACCCAGAAAATCCATCCATAAATGAAAAGATTTCACATCTAGCAAATTCATCAATTATCTGGTCGATAAAGGGTGTAGGGTAGTTGTCTTTTGGACAAGCATGATTTACATCCCTGTAATCGACACACACTCTAATTGTTCCTTGTTTTTTCATCACGGGAACAATATTCGATACCCAATTGGTTAGAGGAACAGGGTAAATGAAACCATCATGGAGGAGTTTTTCAACTTCCACCTTGATGGCAACGGCTTTCTTGCAGTGCACTTGCCTTAGCCGCTGTCGTGCCGATTTGACATCTGGATACATCTTAATTTCGTGTTCAACTATGCTTGAGTCGATACCTGGAATTTCGTCATATTACCAAGCAAAGACACCTATAAACTCGCGAAACAGAGTGGTATATATATTTCCAGTTCAAAAGAAGAACAAGATTTTCCAACATGAATATTCTCTACAACATCTATTTTGGTCGAGATATTTATGGAAGTAGTCTCTTCAATATTGGATAGGTTCCTCTTGGAATCCACCGTGTTTACAGTATTCGTCAGAAAGTCAAATACTGAAGGATGGTGTAGGTCACTGGAATTATCTTCTTTCCAAGTCAGAATATGGGAACGGTGGTGGTAATCTTCCCATGGTGCCCCATCAATCATCATCGATTGAATGATTTCTTTATCTGTAGAGTGTACTTGTGACCAAGGATCTGAAGGGGTGCCATACTCCTTAGACCTATCTATCCAAACGCTTGACGAGCGTTGATGCGGGTTTGCCTCCCACCCTGAGAACATTGATTGCTATAATATTTCCAGTGGGGTTAGAGGCAAAACTTGTGAATGAACCATTTTAACATCATTCTCTGACATCTTTGGAATGGAAGATATCATATTGCAGGTTTCTACATTAGCCACTTCCGCCAAATTCATAGGAGTCGGTAGCGTAAAAGTTCCCATTAACATAGGGTCTTTTAGTAGGCCTACTCCGATATTATGAAGCATGCTAGGGCTTCTATGGATCATCAGAATGCTTCCCATAACTTGCGAAATGTTGGGGAGAAAAGTTTGTTGGTAAATGATTGTAATTCCTCCTTGGGAAGGAAATGCAATTTTCCTAAAGTAGGTTGACACAACAACTGCCATGGAATATATCCAAGGTCTTCCCAGTAGAATTTTGTAATCAAGATTCCCATCGATGACTTCAACATCGATTTCTACTGTTTTCCCCCCAACTCGACTGGCAAGTTACTTAGTATCCCATACAGGGTGTATGTTCGTCCATCAAATTCTTTCAATATCGTTGATGATCGTGACAAGGACGGAGACCCTAGAGTTTTCCAGCAACTCATCGACATGATACATGTGGATGCCCCCTCATCAATAATTGTTCTATGAATAGTTTTGTTGAGAGCTTTCACTTGAATGAGGAAAGCTAGTTGAGTTGGTAACTGAGGGTTGTATCCTTTATGATTAAAAGATACAAGATTGGAATCCGTTGGGTTGATCCCACCCATTGCTGATAATAAAGCCTGCTTTTGGGAGGGGAAATTTTGTAGTACCTCGAGAGTCGACATCGTGGATGGTGATTGAGATAAATCCTCCACTATATTATAGTGTTTTTCTACTCGGGCACGAGGATTAAACGTTGATTTGTGTACTACTCCCTTTGGCGGTTTTTTTGTTAATTCAGGAATGATGGGTGGCACGACTTCTGTTTAAGTCATTGTTGAACTACTAGATTGATCATTATCCTTGTTGTTCAACATCTGTGGATTCCCGTAACTCCTCGTCGTTATGAGAGCATAATTCAGTTTCTTCGAGACTGACAACATTAGCACTTGGGACGGGGAAGCATTTTCGCTAGCAACTAGATTTGTTCCTGGGTTCGGAAACATATCCATCAGTACAGTCGAGGTTTTTGAACTTTTGAAGAATTTTCTAAGTTCTTCTTTATATGGACACTGTCTGGTCCAGTGATCCTCATCGCATATACTACACGGATGTTTTGGTTTCGCATTCCCTGAAGGGTTCGTAGAAGATTTTTTAGGAGACGAGTCTCCCTAGTTTTTCTTCTTCCCTTGTTTTTTCTTCTTGCCTCCTGGCTGCTTGGTTTCTTTGCCTTTGTCTATTGACATGGCATTTACTTCCGAGGCTAGAAGTTCCTCATTTGCATCTTGACTCGAAACCGTGTAGGCCTTTTTCAATGTGGCCTTCGCGGTTTTAGTGCTTGTCGTACCTATCACACCATCGCTGGCATGAGAGTCTTTGTTTGATTTAGGAGGCGGAGGAACAAAGAATTATGGTCTAGGAGCATCAGGGATTTTATCGTAGAGCGTGCCAGACTGAGTATAGATCAAGTCTAGATATTGTGCACGAGAAATAACTTGCTCTTCAGTGGCGACTCCTCCCTTTTCCACATCTTTTGTAATAGTGGGTAATAGTGACTTAATAAACCATTCAGCCATTAGCTGATCAGGAACATATGTTTTTACCATTCTACTACGACGTTGCCACTCATGAATATGATTGTATATGTGAGTGGCTGTCGTTTGTTTGAAATTGGTAAGCAGCTCAGTTCCTATTTTGTACCTGATAGGTAACTGCAAATGGGTTAAAAAGGTTCTGGCTAGGGTACTGAAGTTATCAAACGAAGCTCTAGGTAGTTTGATATACCACTTTGTTGTCGGACCAGTTAACATGCGCTGAAAGAGGCAAAGTCGAATCGAATCATCATTGAGAGTGTTTGATGAACACCATAGATGAAAGGTCATCACATGATTCAATGGGTCTTCGCCCAGATTTCCATTAAATTTAGGAATATCCAACGGAAGTTTATGTGGAATCGCTGGCCACCAAGGGGTGTAGGCAATTGGATCGTTCGTTAGTCAACTTAGATCCGGTAACTCTAAAGTTGCCACTAAAGGCAACTGTTGATTTAGGCTTGGTTGAGCATACCCAGGATAAGACAGAATCGTTTGAGCAGTCGGTCTTTGCATACCAGCATAATGCATTTGATGTTGGTAACTTTGTAAGGTTGATGGGCATAACCATTATGATATGGTTGATACGGCTGCACATTAGTTGCAAAGACTTGTTGCTAATATCCTTGGTAAGCCTACTGGAATTGTGGTTGTTGGTATTGCACTAGCCATGGTTTTGAAGCCATGGACTGTTGTCCAGTACTAACTGTTTGACCAAGATGGGGATCGTTGTTCCCCGTTTGAATCTGTGCCATTCCAGTAGTTGGTGATTATGGTTGTGTCAGAGGTACAAGAGATTGTTGTATTGCAACCTGCGAAACTTGAGGTTGGCATACAACTGGTGACGCTTGTACTTGCGATACTGCCACAATAACTGGGGTAGTGGGGATGTTTGTCATAGGTGAACTTTGTTGTATTGAGCATACAACTCTTGGTTGTTGAGACAGGATTGGTACCCAACCACTAGTCGTGATTCCAGCATAACCCAAATTCTATTGCGAACTCACACATGGTTGTCCTTCTAGGGAAGACAATGAAATGGTATACGACCTTCCATACGACGGTAATCCAGTACTCAAAGGAACAATTTGCCTTTGGGGACCAGTTTTCCCAAATTGACCTTGTGACGGATCAATTTGTCAAGACTCAATGTAAGAGATTCTAGATATAATTCCGAACGAACAAACGGGAACAGTCCATACTGTCGAAATATTCCCTGGATGGACTCCTTCTAGTGATTGAAAGTTGGTTGGGACAGATGGCACGTTGGCGAACATTGTCAAAATAGCAGAAAGAGCTTCCACTATTACTGTGTCGGGTGACATAGTCCTTGATGTTGACGATTTTTCAGACATATTAAGCCTATGCAAAATATTCCTCAGCGATTCCTCAGGAACTTCCAAGGGTGGGTGAATCTTTCCTGATGAAGAAGGATACAGGGCAATCCCAACTCCAAGTTGTGTTGAAGTGCTAGATGGAGGATCTTCCTCAATCTCTTCTATGGGAATCAATCCAGGAGGAAGAGGCAGACTGTCAGGTCCATAAAATATTTCTGGTGCCAAAGAAGATGTAAGTTCTACAACAGTAGACGGTTGGGGAGTAACACCTTCCGAATCGGCTGTAGACAGGGCTGGTTCAGGAATAGAAGTGTTGACCGTCACACTAGGATCAGTCATAATGTCCTTTTTCTATTGCGGAATTTCTTCTATAGAGGCAGGGATTCCAGAAATGTTTGGAGTAACCGAAGTCTCTGACGATGTTGGAGTGCTTACTCTAACCAACCTAGGGGACTTCGATCCGGTTAAATGAGTTCGTTTCATTGGGAATGGTTTCGCTTCCAGAGTCAACGATGGTTGACTCGTGAGTCTCCGCGAACGATGGGGTTTTGATTGAATTTCTTCCATGATTGTGGATTACTTGATCAACTCAAAATAAAAAGGGAAAAATGGTTTTTGAATTAAATGAATTTTAGATGACTCTAGTCACCTTTGATTTTTATTGAGCCTGAAGTGACAAGTGCTTAAAGGACCTTTTCCTTTAAGGAGTCTGAAAAGGAACAAAATGGACTTCTCTGGAGATTTAGGTAGAGAGGATTACCAAACATGGAAGAATCAATATTTATGGGTCCTACTCAATATTATTGATAAAGCAGATGATTATTTAGATCAATATATCGACAAACAAATTGAGCCCAAATCGATTCCAAAAATTTGTTTGGAATAGAACTCCCTTTAACAATTATAGAACTGAGCTTTGGGTTGGTATGAGAATTTATTAAGTATAACATTGACATCAGGTATTCGGAAAAATTTATTAAATAGATTTCTATTTTATAAATAAGCTCAGTCGCTAATTTAAAGATCTAAATAGCTATTTTTTTTTAGTAGAAAATGAAAATTTTAATAATGTAACGAAAGATACAATTGACCGGATATTCATCAAGTTGGAAAAAAATGAAGATAGAATGGTTGAATTGCAAAACTGCATAATACTTTTTTATGGTACGTCAGTCAATCTTCCCGAATGTTGTGTTCGATGCATTGTGATCGATAGGGCGGCAGACATGGCTTCCTAAGGATAAAGGATGCAGCCTATTGTGGTCTCCCAATATATACTTGATGATACATGGGAGCACAAGTTCGTACTGGCACTTACCGTCTCAGAATGGAGGAATCACCCAAACAACACTGAAAGCAACAGTAACAAGGTTTTACAACGCCGGAATACGTCTCTAGCCTAGACCTCTAGATGTTGTGTGTTAAGTTCCAAAGCGTTGTTAAATTTATTGAATTTATTTTAAGTTGATCTTTCTTAACAATTTGCCTTTCAGGTTCACCACGTGATGTGTATATAATTCCTAAAATGCAGTCTAAGATGATAAACAAATGTTTGATCTTCTTTCAACAATGAAAATCCTAGCTACTAAAGGGAAAAAAGTCAAGAATCGTTTCTTCACAGAACATAGAGCACACGCTAAATGCATAGTCCTAAATCAAGCCAAGCAATCAAAATGCAAATGCACATGCATGTATTCGTTTTCACCCTTCTTAATGTGTGAATGACATTAAGAAAGCTATGTGAAAAACTGAATTACTTTTAAAGCGATAGTACTCAACAAAATTCTTTTTCAAAACGAAGTGAAAGCAAGAGAGACACTTTGTGATTTTGAAATGGAAATTGCTTTTCGACACTTTAAAACTACTAATTCAAATCCTATGCAACTGTAACTATATAATCGCCTATCCAGAACAATGGGGTTGCTTTCTAAAACTGAAAACGACAGCTACGACACTTTTAGATCTAGAGACGACAGTTTGACTATGCTACTTTTTGCAAAAGAGAACTAAAAACGACGCACAATACATAAAAACATTTATAGTTCTTTGCACTAAGAAGGCAGAATAATGCAAGAGAAGGGGGTTTTCACAGAATTATACTGACTATCGACAGCAAAACTCTTGAATAAGACTGAAAACAGTGAGAAAAATCCACAGTCGGAGGGTAAAGTTAACCCTCCCTGACCATCGCACCTGTTACATAGTGAACTCAGTATGCAGCGCACCTACAACACTCGGGAAGTGCGATGCATACAGACTGCCTAGAAGGCAGGGTGCGATGGTAGTAGTGCGAGACTTTGAATGGGATTTCACTCACAGTTTGCAATCTAGTTTAGGTGTTTAGGCTGAATAAGTAAAGATCAGTGTATGTAAAACACAGGGGTGATCTAAGAGGTTACTAGAGACACCACTTAGGGCAATTAGATTGCTTGCAGATCTATTATTTAATTCATAAAAAACACACAGAGATAGACTGAAGCAGCATTGATGTACTTTGAATTTGTATAACAAATGCAGTTTGAAGGCTATCTGGCTTGACTTCAGGCTCTGTCCGTAAGTTTATAAAAGAAACAAGGATAGATAGCCTAACAAGTAATCTAGTCGCTCCCGAACGGAGTCGCCATTTTGTTATCTGGGAATCGTTTCCACTCGGATGCTGCTATTCCCACTAAGATGGGTGGCTATCTTAGAAACAAACAATCAAAGTCTACTATTTTTTCCTTTTATGATAATAGACAAGAGGGGAACCAAGAAGATCGACCTGAGTCTTGCGCTTGATTTCCTATCCTTCTTGATAGAGTTTCGCTTCTTCTTCTTTGTCTGCCCAACTTCAAAATAACCTGTGGAATCACAAAAAGATACTACTATCCAAGAAAAAATGATATAAATTCATAAATAATACAGGATCGTATGTGTATTAACCATATACATGCATATATAAACAAGTACACAAGAATATGGAAGGAAACAAGAATAGCTTTATTAAGATGAAAAGTAGCAAGAGGATTACAACCATGTGCTTTGACCCAGCATCATCCTCCAGCTAAGAAGCCCTTCTTCTCCTCAAGCAAAGCTAGATCACGCAACACTGTGAAGGTACACCAGAAAACCAACAACACTTCTCTATAAGATAGAAAATTCTAGCCTCTGGATATTTGTGATGAGGGATCCATATATAGATGATTACAGAGAGGTGAGTCATCTTCTGGGATCTTGATTAGTGTCTTCTCTCTGATAGTTCTTGCTTCCACTTGGAGCATGATGATCTCTTACTCATCCCTGGTCAAAAATGGAGAGGTAAGTGTCAGAGGGGAAGCTTCTAGAAGATTCCATGATCTTCCACCTCGCATTTTTGTCCCTGTCATTTCTCCATTCCCAACCATCGTACCCTGCAGAGGAGAAAATCAGTATGCATCGCACCTTGTACACTGAGAAGGTGATATGCAACGCACCCCCTGCATTGAGCTTTCAGTATGGTCTAGTTTTGGCCATTTATGGGTATTTTTTAGTGGAGAACTTCTACGAGATGATGTAATCAGTTGACCTTGTTCCTTTAGGCAGTGAAGCAACACTTTTAGGGACTTAGGAGCCCTCAGTTTATGGACATTTATGATTGGGGTGTAAGTGCCCAAATATGTCTATAACACTACTATTATAAAAAAACCTTAGCCTAATAGGCTGCTGATTAGGAAGGCCTTATGTAACTCTTTCAAACCAACTTTTGGTTGAGGCTTAGCCTCCTCAACCTGAGAGAGCTCTCTCAAAGGATTAATGATATTGATAATGGATTAGATGGCTAACTCTATGGAATAAGTGAAGAAATATGAATGGTTGAACATGATCAGTAAACATCCATTGGGCTTATGGATTCAAGAAATACTTCAATATGACAATAACATTAACTTTGCATGGAAGTCAGAGCATCTGGAGTTCAACATAGCAGTAACACATCATAAATATGTAGGAAGACACAGTCTACAAATACATGAAGGAAGTTAGAGCATAGACAATGAGTTCTAAGTAATCATGCATTCATACTACAACAAGAAATAAAATTAAGACAACCATAGTACAATTTAAACATTGAACTCCTTTTGAATCCTGAGGAACAAAGCCAAATCACTGCATTACATTAAAACACAGTCTTCTACAAAAGTACAATATGAGTGTTCTTTGAAAAATTTCCAACCCTTTGTACATTAGATCTTCTCCTATATATAGAGCTATTTAAATGACTTATATTCCTCATCTAGGATGAGGAAAATTCAAATTCCACCTGACCTGACACCTATTGACACTTAAAACTAACTATTAAATGCAAATGACAGCTAACTAGCAGTCCTAGAGACCTAAAAAAATTAGGAGTGTAACTCCTAATTATGATAAAAACAAGCTTATCTAGGAATTAGACACTCCTTTTGAAACCTATAACAACATGAATTCGAATTTTATAGTGCTCATAACCCTCCAGCTGGCCCTTGATGACTCATCCTTTTAATGTTCCTAGAAACTAGGAGACTGTTCCTTGCTCTGTTCTGGCTGAAAAATAGGTCTTGGGATAGAGCTCATATCTTATCATAAAAAATGTATTTGGAAAAATTGAATGAGGTATTTGTGAACCAACCCATTCTGAACAAAAACCTCTCTTGGTGTTTTGAAACATCATTCCTACCGCCTAGAATGAGTCTTTGAAAAACAGGTGTAAAAATATGCTTGTGAAAACCTGCACCTACATCAGTTTCGTAGCGCAAGTTTGTTCATTCATTTCTCTCAAATAATAATGGATTTGAAGAAATTAGAAAAGGGTTTTTTACATTAGTATATTTAAAATGAAAACCTCTTTCACTTTTCAGAGATGAGTTTTTAACTGCTTAGAAACTCTTCTAGAAATTGACTGGTAAAAACAAAGAGAGAAAGTTCCTCCTTTTTTTCTTTTGGTCTCCACAAGGATCTTCGAAATCAATTATCCCTATTTTTCTTCATAAAATTGCATTGGATTATCTTGTTTTACATACACTGCAGACTTGGTCCATGTATATATGAAAACAAAACATCTTTAATGCTGCCTGAAGCATCATGAACAAAACTAGCAATGAATAATGATCATTTTTATAACACATAGCTTTAGAGTTCATATATGTCCTTTCTCTGCTTGTTTTTCCCTTGCTGGATGTTCACACTTTTCTAATGATCCTCTTCATAAACTTCCTTTCAAAAATAGTTTCCCTTTGTCACTCACAATTGGTCAACTGAATCATAACATTTAGCTACAACAGTTTCGTAGCGCGCTGCGAAACTGCTGTGTAATTTCAAAAACACAATTTAAATGCCAAAATTTGACTGTCTTGAGCTTCTTTATCTTTTAATGACTCTTCTATATGACATGAGGCTATTAAAAAAAAAATAACTTGACACCATTCTTCAAGGTAAACTTCAAAAGGTAGTATATATCAAAATTTAGAATTACCTTACTTGCCATGTGATTTTCCTTAGTTAAGAATGTCCTTCATGTTGGCTTAGTTGTGTCTTCAGATCTTCCATTTGCCTTTTCCATTGCATGTTTCCTTTCCCTTTCCTTGAATTGGGAAATATCAAGGTTGGTAGATATCAATTTCCTTTTTGACTTCCTCAAAGCTACATTCTTCTTCTTGAGTGCTAACTGCTTTGCTTGAGTTGAAATGGAAAACTCTGATGTATGCTAACCCTGATCTTGCCAAGTGCTTCTTATGCATGAAAGGAATATGAAAGCGACCAAGACCAATTCTTCCTTACCTTGCCCCTTTTCTTTGAAATTTGTTTAGTGATAACACCTACAAATCTCATCAAAGGACAAGGGTTAGCCAAGCTTATGGCAAAATCAAATCTACATGCAGTAGATATTAATTTGATGGTTGCACTATCAGAAGAATCAGAAGAAAACGACCCTTTCTTGCAAGTGTCTGATATCTTCATGTCTTCTCCTTGGTACGCTGACATTGTCTATGTCCTGCAACACTTGAATCCTCCTCCGGAATTTCCCAAAGGTAAAGTTAGATCACTAAAACTCAAAGCTTCAAAATATTGTATTCTGGATGGTGTTTTATTTTGGAAAGATCCTAGAGGTGTGCTGCTGAATTGTTTAATAGAAAATGAATCTAAAGATATAATGAAGGATTCTAATAAGGGAGATTTTGGAGGTCATCATTTTTGGAAAACTACAGCAAACAAGATCTTAAGATATGGTTTCTATTGTGACGCACCCTCTTTTTTGATACATACAAAACAGTCATGAGCTACCATGAATGTCAATTTTTTCAAGGAAAGAGGAAACTTCTACCATTACCACTACAACCAATTTTGATTTCAGCTCCTTTCCAGCAGTGGCGCCTTGATTTCATTGGTGAAATCCATCCATCATCTTCAGCACAACACAAATGGATATTAACAGCCATTGACTACTTTACAAAGTGGATTGAAGCTATCTGCTACTGATTCTATCATCATTCAATTTTTGGAGTCCAATATCTTTTCTAGATTTGGCTACCCACGGAAAATAATAACAGACAATGTTGCTGCTTTCAAATAAAAAAGAATGGTGGATTTCTGTGCCAAATATCATATTGTGCTAGGACATTCCACTGCATATAATCCAAACGCAATAGCCTGGCCAAATCTTCCAAAAAATATCTGGTCAACATCATCAAGAAGGTCTTGGATACAAACAAGAAGAATAAGCATAAAAAACTCATCAATGCTTTGTGATCGGACGGGGTCAGCACCAAAAATTCAATATGTATGTCTCCTTTCCAGCTGGTATATAGAGTTGACATAGTATTTCCCTCATCTCTTATTGTCCCAGTAATGAAAATCCTATAGGAATTAGATAGTGAAACTAATGACATACAAAGGAGAATAAACGAGATGATTCATTTACAGTAGACAAGAGAAGAAGTTTTTCAGAACACATCCAAACTCCAAGAGAAAATCAAGAAGATTTATGATCGCAAAACCAAGGAGGACAATTTCAATTTGGGAGATGTAGTTGTTCGGTGGGATGCTAGAAATGAAGACAAAGGAAAACATGGTAATTTTGAGAATTTATGGAAGGGACCATACAAAATTTCTGCATTTAGAGGAAAGAATGCATTCTTGTTGGAAGAGATGGATGGAAGAGACTATTCAAGAGGGGTGACCAATGGTAGGCTTCTCAAGCATTACTATGTCTAAAATCCATAAATGTCATCATCATTGCACATATTGGTGTGTATTTTACTTCTAGCATTTGAGATAACTGTCATTAGAGTTTGATGCCTGAAGTGAAGGTCTTAAGGCTCTTTCTGTCAGTATTATTTTCATTTTTTTTAGCTCTTTTATCAGTCAAAAAATCTTTTTTTATGCACGTTGACTCCATTGCCCAATGAATAAGGATACTTGGTCCATGGTGTTCTTGAAACCTCCAAGGAGTTGCCACCCCTAGTTGGAGCTAATGTTAGTGTCAGTCTTGTTAGCCTATCGCTTGTATCAAGAAATTGCTTTCACCGTGATCTTTTTAGGCTTTCATCATCAAATTTTTCTGTTACTAGGTTTACAGAGCAATTTTGGTCATTGTATGGTCAGTCCAAGATGGAGTCATTGTCTAAAATTTCACTCATGCTGGTCGCTTCTCATATACCATGAAAATTGGTCAAGTCATCATCATCATTACATTAGGTCTTAAGTCATCCATTAGGTCATAAGGGTCCCCAAGGTCCACCATTTCCATAAAAAAATCAGAAATAAGTCAAACATGAAAAAGCAAAGAGTTCAAGAAATGAAACATGGTTTATTCACATTTTCATGACATCAAATTGTTTCAGGAGAAGAAAGCACTAGCACTCAGGAGTTGCAAAAATCACATTTGCAATGGTAAAGGTAAAATCTGCCTTCAAAAAGTGAAATCAGCTCACAAAGGAGGATTAGTTTCTTTTCTCTTTTTGAAAAAGTGAAGAAATTACCCCTATATAAACCCAAAAAGACTCAAAACCTTTTCATTCATCTCTCATTCACTCTTCATTGTCGAGCTCACTCACCTAAAAAAGAAAAAATCCCTTTCCCTAGGAGAATTTCGCCAAAAATTGAAGGTGTTGTGCGTAGGAGAACTGTGCTGCACTTTGGAGGTAGGCACTGCGCATAGAAGAACTGCATTGTGCTTTAGCACTGCACGTAGGAGAACTGCACTGTGCATAGGACCGAGTGCCCAAAAAGCACCTAAATTTTCCCCAAATTAAAAATTCTTGCTTTCAAACTCATTCAAATTGCTTTCTAAGGCTAAGGAACAAGTAAATACATCATTTTCCTTGATTTTTGCTTTCCCATTTGCATTCCATGTTGATAATTTCTCAAGCTAGGGTTTGTAGCAAAAAATCCATGGGAAATGCTATGGTAGAAATGGTCATCACAATTTTTCATCTCCTAAACATGTAAAATGGCATTCTAACCCTCACACATGTATGATGAGTCATTTTTACCATTCCATCCACCTCCAAATCAAGTTTAAACACTAAAAAAACAAAACCCTAGCTCCTTCCTAGAGTTATTTTGGGAAAATCACATCATAAACCTTCTTGGTATCACTTACAAGAAGCCATATCTGTTCACCATATTCCTCACTCATTTCCATCAGTTTCTCAAAACCATCTCATCTTTCACAAAACCCCTCCCATCATTTTTTTAAAATCCCTCACATATCACTTCATTTTCATACTCACCTCACCTCTATTTTCACTTCCTATTGCTAAGATTTTGTGTCATCGTGGAGATTGATTCTTCACCAGAAAGAAAAAGACAACATAAAGGAGGGAGGATTCTCAGACATGAACCATCAGATTGCAATCAGGTCAACTCCTATCCTTTCATCAGACGGATGTTCATTGTTTGGAATTTCGCAAAAGAGTAAGTGAAGCAGGGTTTTATGAGAAGTTGACAGATTGGGTAGCTACACACTTGAAATGGGAGACTGCTATCATTTCTGGTATTGAGTTTAGCTTCTCAATGGCATCCATCTCACTAGCAACTGGCCTACCAGACAATGGAAAATACTGGTTCAAGGGAATGAGTCTAGATCTTGAAAACTGCAAGCACTTCTTAAAGACTTCATACAAAGACACACATACTCACTTTATGCCTTTTAGATATTTGCTTGAGAAGTATGCTCCTTTAATGAAGACCATCATGAGGTTCTTTACTTGTGAAGGTAGATTCTCAAGGTTGTATGCATACCACATTCGCCTCTTGATGCACTTCACATCTCAAAAGCCACTCAACATGTGCAATTACTTATTCAGGATTATTTCAGAGATGTCTGAGAAGATATAGTTGAAAGACAAAGAGCACTCTCCAAGCTTGTTCCATCACAATCTCATTAAAATCATTGTCCTTCATCAGTTGGTAGAGAGGGGTATGGCTTGGGAAGCCTTCTTAGAAACAGCTCTAAAATGGCATGAGGAAAATGCAGCATCTCAGACCCCAAGTGCACCAAAACAACAAACAGAGATGGGGTCATCTAGCAAACCAGCAAAGAAGATTTAGCTACCTAGACTAGAGGTCACCAAAGTGTATAAGAAAGGGCAAAGGCTTGTGTTTTCTTCTCACAAAGAGAAAGGGGCCAAGCCTTCTTCATCAACAAAGCAGGCATCAGTAGTAAAGGGTAAGAAGACAATTGAGCATGAATTTGGGATTATTGATTTAGAAGAGGAAGATGAAACTTGAATTATGAAGAAAATTATCAGGGGTAGGGATTATCAAATCAAGGAGCTGTAAATAAAGATGGAAAGAGAAAAGTTCATTATATCATTCCTTGAGCAAGAAAATAGTCAAATCAAAGCAAAAGAGTTGATCTTAGAGAAGGAAAAGGCCAAGTTATTGCAGCAAGTTGGAAAATGTAAGGATATTATAGAATCAAGTGAGGCTAAAGGATCAAAAGGTATAGGAAAGAGGAAAAGACCAAGAACCAGAGGTCTCAAGGAAGCTTTGCAAGAGGAACAAAAACAAATATTGCTCAATGAAGACCTAGACCTAGAAGAAAGGATCACCTTAGAGGTACATCAAGATAAATAATATTGGCTCAACAAAGTGAATGAACACTTGGATAAGCTCTTGGATAAGGCAAACAGAGATAATCAAATGCTCAGACACATGGTGCATCATTATCAAGCTCAAAACATGATCGCCAATGTCAAAGTGAAACAACTCAAAAACAAGCTCAAGGAGACCAAAAAAGATAAAAAGGATGAGGGAAACTTGGAGATGATTGTTGAATCATCCATGAATCTTTAAAAAACTCATTTTTACACCTTCCCTCCAATTTTGAGCATTTTGAGTTTTTGGGCAAATTTTGGTCTAAATTTAGAAATTAGCCTTTCTAGAAGCACAACGCCTTGGCACTATGCTTTTTCCTCAGGCATCCATTTGAGGAAAGGTATACATTTTTGGAAATTTCTTGGCATCCTCTAAAAACCCATTTGCCAAGATTTTGCAAAGGTGGCTTAGTTTGGGAGAAAAAGGCAAAATAGTGGCAAAAAACTAGCATTCTAGACCATTTTTTGTCAAACCTTTGGTTTCTTCCGTGGTGCTGGCCTCACCAGTACAGGTTTCTTCTACTTCTCCTCAGCAACTAATTTCTTTGGCCTAACTGACCTCAACTTTGTAGGAACAGAGGGCACAACTTCCATGGGTACGAATTCAAGGCCTTCCGCTTGATAAACAACAGCCTCGGAACCGAGTGGGTCAGACATTTTTTCAATAATAATATTCTAGTTCCAGTTAGGTAAGGTTGCTAATATCGGGTTGAAGCTAAATCGCCGCAAACCTGTCGACTCATATATCAAGAACAAGAGGGATCATACACAACTGTCAGAAGGTAAATTTTTCCTCAGTAGACCATCAAGCCAAATTTATAGGTGGTTTCAAAATCAAATCCAACCGTTCCCTCCATTTCATGATTGTAAATGCCTCTTTGGCGGCAGAGCTCCAAATATTTTCACCATAATATTCACATACTTGCTTCTCCTAATGGTATTTTTTCTATCCAATGATTAACAATGACTCCAACAACTATTTTTGGACTCGGTTGCGTGACACCATCACCTGTGGCACAACTCATCCATCACATCTTCGTTTGTGATAGTTTATTCTCTCACACTAATTGCGTTCGTGGCACAACCACCTTACTATATTCCCCCCCCCCCCCCCCCCCCTGGGTAGTGTACTTTTTAGTCTTGCTCTACCTTGCAACTCCCTGGAGTGCTAAGACCATCCTGCGACCATGTAGTCATTACACGGGGTCAAGATCCCCAACATACAGCTTCAGCCGACTTCCATTCACTATTCTATGTAATGGCTTCCCATTCCACTTCGTGAGATGAACTACACCACCATCCGTGATCTCCTTAACAACATACGTCCTATTAGGAATGGCTTCCCCCAAGAGTAGTTTTGGGGCTAAAAGCCCATGTTTTGGGACAATTTTGTAACAAAATTATAAATTCTTCACATTTTGTGGTCACAGAGCATGAAGGTGTTAAGAGTCATAAAGGGTTGTTCGCCCTTATCTTGTAAAGTGTCAAGTCGGCTATAAATACCAACCCATGGTTCGCGGACGATGGGATTGTATAAAAGAGATCTAAGTAAGTAAGCTCTAGGTAGTTAGTGAACAATTAAGCTTGGAAGTATTGGTAGAGAAGTCTAAGTGTTTCAGGTTTTAGCGTAGGTAGAGGATCTGCAACTGAGTGCACAGAGGCCTAGGGTGGAAGTCTGTGGCTAAGTGCGCGGACCCTTGCAGCTGTGTGCATAGGGTGGATAGAATCTGTATTAACTAAAAGATATCAATAAGAGAATTATGCAACAATTACTATATATTTAGTCTCTGTTAATGCATCTGATTATATTGCCTTCTAGGATTATTTTACAATGTTTATTTGATGCACGAATGTATGTGATTCTATATGTCAATTGAACGCAAGTAAAGATATCAGTTTACGCAATGCTAACTGTAATTGATTGGTAAGATAAGTAAAACACTTGGGATAACTTGGGAACCTATACAATACACTGTCATAGTTGCGCGAAATTACTTGAACCACTGGTTAGGGATGTGCGAAGGTAAATAATACACCTTCACAAAGGTATGGAAGTGTGGAAGAAAGGGTAGATTAATAGAGCCCTAAGGCTTAGCAACTTGCATGAAATTAGGGGCAAGGGGTATAAACTAACATCACAATCATCTTAGGGTGCGGAAACTTGGTTCCAACATCCCCCCATACTGCTTCAGGTGAGACTTTTGTCTGTGTGCTCCACGGGCTGATGCTGATAGGGCCAATAGTGTAGGGATTTGTTTGAAGGACTAACACTAAACCTGGGTCAGGGCCCACAAATCCAACAAATTGCTCCATTGCCAGGACCAGAATCTTCACGAGAGATGTGCAATGTCGTATCATTGGAATCAAACTAAGAAAGAAATCGAAGAATGGTTGGATAGGAAGATCCATAAATTCACGGCGTAGGACAATAGAAATCCACGGCTGACAAAGGAACAGTGGCTAGACATATATTTATATGCAGAAATCCATGAGATCTTTTGTTGTTCCTTTCTAGTTTAATTATACGAGTGGATCGTGAAGCTAGTGGATAGCTAAGGAAGGTGGAGGCTTGAGGGTCCTATTTTCTGGACCCTGGAGTTAGTACAGAAATTGGAAGCCTCTAAGGATAAGATTTCCCATGTTGTAGATCATTTGCTCGATCATATCATAGGAGGGTTTGTGACAGAATTCGCGGTCAATACCTCAGTAAGTTACAATGAGGTGGAGCAACTCTTTTTCAAAGGTCTGCGAGGTAAGTACTTGAGGTCTATAAATACTTGAATTAATATGTTATTATGTGAAAAATGGGTTATTTAGCTACCTTGATGTTCGAAGCTACGCGAAGTGGAAATACTTATAGGAACGAAGGAAGAAAGGGTCTTGAATATGGCCCACTGATTTGACCTCCTTTAAGTGATGAAGAGGGAGTAGCACATGCTTTTCTACGAAGTGCAGTTCAATATATAAAACAAGGGCTCCCGCAATTACCACCTCCACCCACACCACCTCCACCTTCACCACCTTCACCTGCGACATTTCCCACACCACCACCAACACCACCACAGTTCAACATGGAAAATTCAGTGAAGTTTCCTTTGTTTAAGGGCTTGGGAAATGACGACCTGGACCAATTTTGGTTCATCGTAAAAGTTGTATGGGAAGCTCAGGGCATCACAAATGATCACATGAAGAAGGCAACGTTGGTTAGTGCTTTGAAGGATCACGTGCTAACTTGGTACATCAAGTACTCTAATGATAACCCAAACACTAGGTTGGCAGAGATCTAGACTGTGTTGAATAAAGAGTCCAGTAGGCCTAAATACGAGGCACAATCATTTGTGGGGTTCAAAGAAATTGCGATGAAAATAGGTGAGACACCTTGGGAGTTGGATCAGAGATTGAAGTGTAAAATCTATGAAGCTAGTATGAACTGAACACATGGACAACACCACGAGTGGTTTGTGGCTTCACTCCTGCCTCACCTAAGGGTTGCACTGTCACAATAGAAGATTACGGCTCAAATAGGGGCCTTGGAGATTTCAATAAGATTTCATGAAACTTTGATGCAATACCTGAACCTTGGGGTTCAACAATTCCATGCGTAGTTTCAAAATAGTTTCCTCAAAATGCAAATTTTGAAGCAGGACAGAACAGTTCAACTGGAGGCACGCGAAGAGATATGGTGCCTAAAATGTAAAGGTCAAGGGTATGAAAAATACCACTGCCCAGTCTTTGTGAACTACAGTGCAGGAGGAGGACCAATGCCTTTGTGGTTGGAAGCCCAAGCAAGACCAAGTGTGGGGCCTGCGTTGTGGTGCGCTATATGTCGGGTAGCAGGAAAACATATGACTGATAATTGTCATTTGCTGAAGAAGTTTATACAAACACCGTAACAACTGTTCTGGAACTTTTGCAAGTCAGCATGATTAGTGAAACTACCAAACTTATGAATTGATGCTGGATAGAAGACCCACTTATAGAATTTAGGTAGAAACATGACCTCCTGACTAGAGTGCTGGAATGGCGCGAACAGGCTTTTAGGGGCGCAGATGAGGCCGAGGTGGAGGAGGACCTGGCAGAGGTCAGGAAGAGCTGATCTGTTACAATTGTGGAGGACCAAGACACTATGCTCATGAATGCACTAACCCAACACGTTTTCCATGTAAGTATTGCACTCAGTTTGATCATGAGATTGAGGATTGTCCTACACTAATAGCAAGGATACATGAAAAAAGGGTGCTACCATTGCAGCTAACTCAAAACCTGCAAATGATGATGTTTGAGCCTCGCGAAGAGTATCCAAATGTGAATATAGTGCTCCAAAGTGGAATTTCAATAGGGGATGATAAGGGGAAACAACCTGAAGACAACCCATGGGTTTGCAAAGCTCCAAAAAAGGAGGCTGAATTAGATTTGGAGCGTGCACGCAAAACAGTCAAGGAAGCAAAGAAAATCTTCGCTGAGGCCTCTACCTCAGGGAGTCAGGATAAAACTATTCAGGAAATGGACCTTTCTATGCTTACGACCTTTCAAGAGACCTACATGAAGTTGTTGCACGATAGCAAGGCTATGAAGGGGTTATAAGAACTTATAAATAGATGCACTGGAAACACTCCAGGTGAATCGCGCGTGGTACAGAAGATTGGTAAGCATAAAGCAAGGATAGGATGTGAGATGAGACTCATCGTGTTGATAGGAGAATAAGAAATGGATCAGGTTATTTTAGATCTGGGGTCAGATGTGAACATTTTACCGAAATGGACTTGGGAGCAAATGGAGAGACCCGTGCTATAGTCATCTCCAATTCAATTAATGATGGAAAATCAGAAGAAGATCATTCCCATGGAATGACGACAACGAGTAACTGTAGATATCGAAGGCATGAGAACATTGGATAATCTTGAAGTAATAGAAATTGTGGATGATAGCAACTCCTACATTGCACTCCTTGGCATTGATTGGGCTACTAACATGAATGAAGTAATCAACCTAAAGAAGTAAAAGATGATATTTAAAAAGAAATCGCTTTGTGTAATATTAACCCTAGATCCTATTGAAGGATCGTGCTATACTAAACCAGTTCACGATTATGAAAGAGATGACAATTTGGACTGCATATATAAGATAACAACGCGAGACAAAAATTGGGTGAATCCGACAATGGATGGACGAATTACATGGGATCGCGAGAGTCCTTGCAACTCAAACTCGGACAAAGAATTGGAACGTTGGAAGAATTGGCTACATGATGTAACCACACTGAGTTTTAACATGATGACCCGGTCACTGCACTGTGTGTCGTTAGAGGTAAGAAATCTGCCCTCTTATGATGGCTTGAATGATGTGGATGTGTTTTTGGATGCATTTGAGAGGGAAGTACTAGAGAAGCAGCGCTTCTAGGATTTTGACTAGTCCTTGCATGCTATGTCTGCGAGATGGTGGGGTATGCACAAGGGTAGCTTTGATGATTGGTGCGAGTGTAGGAGGATGATGAGAACACACTTTGGGAAGCTGAAGGTATGAGTGAAAAACAAGTATGATGGGAAGGATGATCCACACACACACTTGGCCAAATGGGTTAAGGCCTATGGAGCGAAGCCCCAACTTGAGTGGGTGCACTTTTGTCACATCCTGGATGTCATCCCGATGAATTGGTACTTTGAGACAAAGCTTCACCATGGCACAAGAGAATGGGATATTCTACGCAAAGGGTTCATAATGACGTTTAGCTTTGAAGATGGGTTTTACTAAATTGACAAAGCACTATAAGAGGTTAAAGAAACGATCTTTAGGATACCGCAGGATCCTTTGGATCTGATTCAACCTAATTGGACTACTCAGCTAAGCCACACACTGGAATGCTATAACATGTCTGCTAAAGAAGAAGATGAGGACCCATGAAATATTAATATTCCTGAAACTGGGGATCACCACAAGGTCGAGGAACCATCGATGAAGAATCCTGATATAACCGTGTCGCTAAATACTAAATAGATAAATATTGGTATGGAGGTGGAGCCCAAATTCGTGAACATTAGAGATCACTGGGATGACATAATGGTAGATAAGGTCGCCAAATTGCTCTGTGAATACCAGGAATTGTTCCCTACCAAGTTTATGGAGTTAGAGGGGATAATAAGAGGGTTGGGCATTATGAAGATCACGTTAAAATCTGACGCAAAGCCGGTTTAGCAAAGACCTTACCCTCTCAATATGAAGTATAATGAGAAGGTCCGTTTAGAGTTAGATAAGATGCTCACAATAGGCATCATTTAGCCCATAGAGGAATTTGATTAGGTGAGATAGATGGTGGTATAGGAAAAGAAGTAGAAGGATGAAATAAGGATATGTGTAGATCTTAGGAAGTTGAATGACGCTTGCGTACATGATCCTTTCCCAACTCCGTTCACTGATGAGCTATTGGATAATGTAGGTGGCCAGGAAGCATATTCCTTCATTGCTGGGTTCTTTGGGTACCATCAGATCAAAATTGCGCCTGAATATAGAAGCAAGATGACCCTTGTGATTGAATGGGGATGTTTTCAATACACCGTGATGCCTTTCGGATTAAACAATGCAGCTGCAAATTTTTTGTGCGTAGTCATTGCTGCATTCAAAGACTTCATTCATAAGTTTTTGGAGGTGTAATTTGATTAATGGACTTTGCTTGGGTTGGTAAAATGCCATGTGGCTAGTTTGCGCTTAATTGTAGACACCTGTCAAAGGTACATATCGCGCTCAATCTGAAGAAATATCTATTTTGTGTCCCCTTTGGGACCCTGGTGGGTCATGTGGTTTGTAGATAGGGATTGATGGTAGATCCCATGAATATCATAGTGATACTTAGCCTGGAGGCACTGACGAGTGTGAAACAGTTGCACACAACTTTAGAACATACTGGGTACTAAAAGAAGTTTATTAAGGGCTATGCCCAAATCATTGTGCCTATGGAGAGGTTGTTGAAAATGGATGTCATGTTCTGTTGGAACGAGGACTTTCAGAAATGCTTTGATGCGCTGAAGGGAAAAATGGTCACTGCACCAATTTTAGTCTTCTTGGACTGCAAGGAGTTTCATGTACATGTAGACGCGTCATGTATAGCCCTGGGAACAGTATTAACACAGGCTGGTGGAGGATAATTGGACCATCCTATAGCATTCGCAAGAAGAAGTTTATCCAAGGATGAGAAGAAATATTCCACCACCAAGCACAAAGGACTAGCCATTGTATACGCAATCCAGAAGTTTAGACACTATTTGTTGGGTGGACATTTTAAGATGTATACAGATCATTCTGCGTTGAAATACCTGGTCAATAAGCCTGTGTTGGGGGGGATAATCTATAGGTGGTTGTTATTTTTCTAGGAGTATGATTTTGAAGTTATTTTGAAGCCTGAACAACTGAACGTGGGACCAGACCATCTGTTGCACATCAAAATCGGGGAAGAACCCACTAATTTAGAGCAGGGATTCCCTGACATGCAACTCTTTGTAGTGCGCATCACAAATGGTCACTTTGAATACATCATACACTTCCTAAGAGAAGGAACTGCCATGGAAGGCTATACCATCTAGCAGAAGAAGGAGTTAGTGGTGCACATAGCAGAATTTTCTATCATTACCGGACATTTGTACAAAATAGGGTCTGATGAAGTATTACGACAATATGTAATAGAGTTTGAAAGGAGCAGTATCCTCATGGATGCTCATGAGGGTGTCATAGCAGGGCATTACACAGGAAGGGAAACCACATAGAAGATCCTACATGCAAGGTTATGGTGGCCAACCTTCCATTAGGATTCAAAAGCTTACTATAAGGCATGCGACGTGTGTCAAAGCACTAGCAAGCCATCACAGAGAGATGAGCTGCCTCTGAACCCACAGCTAACGTTACAACCTTTCGAGAAATAGGCAATAGATTTTGTGGGACCCATTTAGCCCCAAGGAAACAAGACATGAATGTGGTACATTATCACCACGACTGAGTATTTGACTCGATGGACGAAAACACAACATGTGAAGGATTTCACAACAGCGACCGCTGCGAAGTTTCTCTTTGAATATGTATTGTCGCAATTTGGGTGTCCAAATATTTTGATGAGTGATTGCGGTACACACTTTCTGAATGAAACGATCAGCGTGCTAATGGAGGAATTTCAGGTACATCACCAAAAAAGCACGCCTTATCGCCCATGGGCTAATGGGATGGTAGAAGAATTCAATAAGGTACTGGAGAACGTGTTGACCAAGGTTTTCAATGCTCAACAAAGTGATTGGGATATGGCATACTCGTAGTATTATGGGCCTATCGAATGACATGCAAAAATTTGACTGGATAGACACCCTTTAGGCTTGTATGAATTATTGAAGCAGTGATGCCCATGGAATACATTGTGCCTAGTCTATGCATAGCGGCACTCACAGGTATGATAGATTGTGGATCCCTGGAAGAGCAGCTTGCGCAACTTGCTAAGCTTGAGGAAGAAATCTTTCTCGCCGGATTTCACCAACGGGTCCAAAAGCAGCATGAAAAATCATGGCATGATTGGAACATTAAACTACACAAGTTTAAGGTAAATGATTTGGTTTTTTTATATGACAACAAGTTTGATAAATTTCCAGGGAAATTCAGGATGCACTAGCTAGGGCCCTATGTCATTAAGGAAATTACCGACAGTGGAGCAGTTTAGTTGGTTAAATTGAACAAAGATCCCTTCCTAGGAAAGGTGAATGGAAGTTGATTGAGGCCATACATCGATGATCCAGATAGGTGGCTATATGAAGATAGCATAGTCTCAGCAGTCCAGGAAGCTGAAAGGAGGCATGGGACTATAAACTACACTTCTCAAGTTGGGGAACTGCATGATTGGAGGATTGTGTGGAACAAGGAGACGCCATAGGGTTCGCGACAATGTAGAGAGAGCTATGCTACTCGGGGAGAAATCACGAAGGTTAGCGGGAAAGTGACCGTTAAAGTCACTTTCCATGATTTGACAATGAGAATGCCACCAAATGGAGTGGGTGGTCGACATTTAAGATGAACTTTATGAGTAAGATCCTTGGAAATCTACTTCCAATCTGACATTAATGAACCAAATATGGAGGGAATAGTCAAATTTGAATTCAAAATGGCTTATAAATTACATGTGGAGGACCAATGAAACACACTTGGCATTTTGAGCATTAAGTTGGTGAGCTCTTAGACATGCATGATCCGTGCATTCTTCGAATAATTACTTGACTACCCAGTTCTTGATTGATTTCTAGAGTCTGATCACAATTTCATCTGTGATTTTATCCCAGGATCTGAAGCTATGGACGTCAAAGCAGTGACAACCGAGGGGGTTGTGCCGAAAGTTTTTATGGAGGTAGAGGGAGTTGTTATGGAGGTTGTAGAGGTACTAGCTAAAGTCCCCAAGTCACCAAAGATACCTAAACCAAATCCTACCTCGAGTAAGGAGAGTGAAAATGATAAGAAGGGCAAGAAGGCTGCGATACTTGTGCACACATCGCCTAGAAGAAACCCACAGAAGGATAAGCCCACCACACAAGAGAAGGGAAAAACTATTAACTTAGAGCTAGAGGAGGAAGAGATTGAGGACATTTCGATGGATGATGAGGATTTCGGGGTGGAAGTAGAGGACATCAAAGTCGACGGTCCTGACCCTATTACTAAGTTGCTTGAATATGTCCCTCCATGCAAAGGCAAGACCAAGGTGCAAAGGACATCGACGAAAGTAGGGTTACCCTAGACATACATCTACTGCCAGATGAGATTGTTGTTGAAGGATCGTGCTTTGGGCGGGTTCTACTATTTAAACTGGAGGATTGGGACTTAATTGAAATAGAGAAGTCCCTCACCTAGTGACAGAACAACTAAGGCACCACGTCGTTCAGACAACCCCCTAGATGACTGTATTGGAACCATGGAAGTGGCTCAGAGGTGTAAATAAGGTAGGTTTGCTCAACCTGCTATGGATGCGCACTACAATCTCACACCAATTTTAGTGTTGATAATCAAGCAGCTGCTATGCTTTGTGCATGATGGGTGTCTGTGTCTGGAGGAGTTGATACCCATCACCAAAAGGTTGATGCATAGGATCACATGGCTGCCCTATACAGGGAAAATCAAACCATGATGTTTGATGGAAAAGGTGGCGAGTAGGCCCTCATGGAGGCCATGAAGGAGAAATTCAAGCTCGTGAAGAAGCCATGAGGTTATGCAATCTCGAGTATCTACGATCCTGCAGTCAAGGTGGCCACGCTAATTTTGGTAGGGAAAGTTATGAGGAAGTGTCGCATAGATGAAGTGCCAATACCTGTCGTCACTCTAGTGGCCCAATGCACCAAAGGAGTCTAGTTTAATTGGGTGCATTATCTATATGGTTAGTTCCTTGCAAACTGTCGAAAGGCACAAGAGCTCAGCAATACCTTCCACTATGCGTGACTCTTACTGTCCATTATGTTGGTAGCATGGGAGCTACCTGAAGATAGTCAATTCCCCTCTGTCGTGCCAAACCTACCAGAAGCAGTGAAGTACACATCACTATGGGTGACCAAGGATGATCAACACATCAAGGATAGAAATATCTTTTGGATCTTGATGGAAATAAATATACGCATGGCTAACAATCACAATCTGTGATTGTCACCTACTATGTTTGTCAAATTACAAGAGTATGTGGAGTTCAAGGTAGACTTTCAGTGTGTCTTGATCAGGGCCCGAAAGGACCCTAAGAAGAAGTGCCATGAATTTCCTTACTTAGTAATTGATGTAGTTATTGATCATTGGCCAGAAAAGTGGTGCACTGCATCAGACTCAGCAGTGGGGTTGAGAAAGTCCACTGTGCAACGTAAAAAGGAGGAGGCCAAGCTCAATATTGCGCAGCTGGCCGAGAAGAGGAAGAAGGATGCCACTGACAAGGCCCAAGTAGAGTGCGATGCCACACAACAAGCAAAAAAATAGATAGGCAGAACAAATCGCAACTCTAACAAAGGTGCAAGGTCACCCTTGCCTGAAATAGAGGAAGAAACGAAGGAGCAGATAGATCAACATGGATCAGACCCACAAACGGCGTCATACCACATCAAATATCTAAGAGAACAGGAAAAAACAAGGCCGCAGAAGAAATCCAAGGAGAGTAAGACGTTGTTGGAACTAATTAGCATAATAGAGGGAGATTTGAATGACATTGGAGACACGATGTAAGATGTCACTGCAGAGGTACTGCAACAATTTGTGTAACCACAAAAAAAACTGTTGGGGGCCATCCAGATGGGTTTGGATGAGCTGCAAGTCCGTACATCATAGGCTAGTGTGATGTCCACCAGCCTCACCATTGGTACTTCAGAAGCTACCGGGATGCTGCGTGCGAAGGACTCTTGAGTGATAGTGCTGCCGGATGGAGCACTGACCACAGAAAATGAAGCTGACAGACCCACTATCAGCATCCTCACAAGAGTAGGGCTAAACTTGGCAGCACTTCCTAGTGAGGCGCTCCACCTACTACAGGATGGAGTCACCTCGGAGCTGAGGTCTCATGAACAGCACGTTGTGCAGGTAATCAGTGATCACAAGATTAACAATGTGCAGATGGCCCTACAACAAGACACCAACCTCACTTCCATGGTGGAACTTACTAACACAAATCAGCGCATGATTAAGGCCATGAAGGAAGCCTACTGAATGGCTCGTAAATTTGCCAATCCTGATGATGTGGAGGTAGATGAACAGGTCTACAAGCTTTCTGTAGGGGTACACGATGCTAGCATAGAGTTAGCTAAGTTTCAGCTGGAGCTGAACCTACAGATTGTAGATTTGTAGTTGAAGGCCCCACCTTCAGCTCCACTGGAAGTAAAGGATCAATGTGCAACCATTGTCGCAAAGGAAATAGTGGGATTATATAGTGCTGTAGTAGACTACACATGGCTGTTTGAACAGTCTTTGAGATCCTGACCAGTCTGTAGGAGGATCTTTATGTACAATGGCAGGAGATAGAGGCGCGAGAACTACAACAATGCTATGACAAAGTAAAAGGAACCACGCGTACTGTCGCTCTCACATAGATATTGCAAAGCTGTAGGATGCCAAAACATTGAAGGAACATGTAGATGCAGCGCAACACAAAGAGGCAGTGTTGAAGGCACCATTGAATTCTTGGTTGGACGAAGCTTATTCGGCCATGGCCTCCATTGAAGGCAAGCTTACTAGTATGTAAGAAACTCACCAAAAGCTTCAGGCTGACAGTTCAAGACCAATGACAGAGCAGTTGGTTGAAGAAGTGAAGCAGGCAGTCGCACAGTGCACCGCCAAGGTTTCCTTCATACAAGTCAAGCTGGGAGGTCTTCGCACTAAGATCTCCATGCCTAGAGAGTGACTCGAGGGCGAGTCATCATGTTTATGTTGGGGCCTGTTGGGAAGGGGATCTCCCAAGAGTAGTTTTGGGGCTAAAAGCCCATGTTTTCGCACAATTTTGTAATAAAATTGTAAAGTATCTAAATTTTGTGGTTGCGGAGTACAAAGGTTTCAAGATTCATAAAGGGTTTTCCACCCTTATTTTGTAAAGTGTCAGGTCAGCTGTAAAGACCTATCCATGGTCCGCGGACCATGGGATTGTGTAAAAGGGAGCTAAGTAAGTAAGCTCTAGGTAGTTAGTGAACCATTAAGCTTGGAATTCTTAGTAGAGAAGTCGCAGTGTTTCGGGTCTTAGCATAGATAGAGGCTCTACAGCTAAGTGCATAGAGGCCTATGGTGGAACTCACAACTGAGTACGCGAACACCTGCAGCTGTGTGTGCAGGGTGGATAGACTCTGTATTAACTGGAAGATATCAATAAAGAAAAGTATTATGTAATTACTATGTATTTAGTCTCTGTTAATTCATCTGACTATATTGCATTCTGGGATTATTTTACAATGTTTATTTGATGCATGAATGTATGTGATTCTATCTATTAACTAAATGCAAGTAAAGATATCAGTTTACGTGATGCTAACTGTAATTGATTGGTAAGATAAGTAAAACACTTGGGATAACATGGGAACCTATACAATACATTGTCATTGCTGCGTGAAAGTAGCTGAGCCGCTGGTCAGGGCTGCACGAAGGTCAATCATACACCTTCATAGAGGTACATAAGGGTGGAATAAAGGGTATATTGATAGAGTCCTAAGGCTTAGCGACCTGTGCGAAAGCATGGGCAGGGGGTATAAACTGACATCACGATCATCTCAAGGTGTGGAAACTTGGTTCCATCATCCCCCCATACTACTTCGGGTGAGACTTCGGTCTGTGCTCCGCGAGCTGATGCCGAAAGGGCTAGTAGTGTAGGGATTTATTTGGTTGACTAATGTTGAACCTCGGTTAGGGCCCACAAAGCCAACATGGCCCTAACCAGTGCATTTGAAATTTCCTTGGAAAATTTGTGAACTTGTTGTCATATAGAAGCACCAAATCATCCAACTTAAATGTGTGCAGTTTAATATGCCTAGAAGATTTTTCTCATTCCTTCTACAATTGCTGGTGAAATCGTACAATAACGTGATCTTCTAGCTCCAGTAACTGCGCAATTCGTTCCTCCAAGGTATCACAATTCACCATCTCTGTCAATGTTACAATACGCAGGCTTGGCATAATAAAATCCATAGGCATTACCACCTCAATCTCATAGACCGACTGAAATGGAGTTTGGCCTGTCAACTTCTTGCAGGTCATTCGATATGCCCATAGAAATTCCAGCATGTGCATGTCCCAGTCATTCATCTGCGCATTTCAAATCTTTGTCAATGCGCTCTCAAAAATCTTATTGAAATCTTCCACAGTACCATTGGCTTAGGGATGATAGGGCATACTTGATTGATGGTATACCTAGAATTCTTTAAGCATCACATTGATTTCTTCATTCAGAAAGTGTGTACCCCTATCACTCATTAATAACTTAGGGCACCCAAAGCATGTCAAGACATACCCTAACAAGAACTTCATGGAAGTGGCAGGAGAACAATCCTTCATCGATTACAGTTATTCACATCTCATTAAGTACTCTGTTGCATTAATAATATACCGCACACCCGTCTTCTTTCCTAGTGGCTATATCAGCCCTATTAAATCAATAGCCCACTTATCAAATACTTGTAATGACACCTGAGGATTGAGGGGAAATTCATCTCTTTGTGAAGGTTTTCTCGTCCTTTGGCAAGCATTGAACACCCTACAATATGCCTTAGAATCCTTATGTAATGTCGGCCACCATAAAACTATGAGCATAAGCTTCTGTGTAATTGCTTTTCCTGAATAGTGTCCTCCCTCCACTCCTCCATGTGCTTCAATGAGGATACTAGTGCGATCAAACGCTAGAACATACCTTCACAGTATTTCATATGTTCCCATCTTATACAAGTGACCTGAAATCACCAAAAAATACGCAAATAAGACCACTAATTCCTTCTTTTACTGAGTGGAATACCCTTTCGAAGCAGTACCTGTAGTTAAAAACTGAATGATATTAGTAAAATGGTCATCTGCAATGTGCACAACAAAGATTTGTGCATCCAAAAATCCTTCCTCCAAAGCATTTGGTTCTTCACTTGTTTCAATCCTTGACAGGTGGTCTAGTCCTAAAATAACAATAACCATCAACATATTTTCCCCCAAACACATGCTTATTGACGAGGTATTTCAGTGTGGAGTGATCTGTATACATTTTAAAACTTTTGCCCAACAAATAATGCCAAAACGCTTGCAAAGCATAGACCTTTTCTAGCCCTTCGCACTCCATAGTGGAATAATTCTTCTCATTCTTTAATAACTTTCTTCTCATGAAAGATATCAGATGATTAATTTATCCTTATCCTACCTAGGTCAATACTGCATCGAGTGCAATGCTAGAGGCATCCACATTCGCATGGAATTATTTCTTCCAATATGGGAACATAAAGATCGGTACAATCCCCATGTTCTCCTTCAATACGTCTTGATTGTGCTGACATTCTTCATTCCAACAAAACATCGCATATTTCTTCAATAACTTTTCCATTGGCATGGTTAGCTGAACATAAGCCTTGATAAACATTCTATAATACCTAATGTGCCCCAATGTCACACATAACTACTTTACATTCCTGGGAGTTTCCAAATTCACAATCATAGCAATCTTCATGGGATCCACCATCAATCCCTGCTTACATACTACATGACCAAGCAATATTAAAATATGCACTTCTTCAAGTTTAGCGCGATATGATATCTGCGGCATGTACCCAACATAAGGTGCAGATTGGAAACATGGTGCTTTACAAACACGAAGACAATCTAATGTTAGGTCCCTATACTACTAGTGTAACCCCTTATTGTTATTAGTACAATCCCCTTATTATATTGTTGTTCCCATGTAGTACCCATATTGTTATTATTGTGCCCCATAGAAGCCCACTATTATTATTATTGTGCCCTTACATTATTATTGTTATTTTGGCTCTGATTATATTATGACCCCTTAGAATCCTATATATAGAAAGGAGGTCTTTTCATTTGTATCATCTAAGAATTGTTCATTTGTGTAATGTAAAGGAGTTTTCCCCCTCAAAGAGGCTAAATTCTAAGGCATTGATCTTTATTTTCTATCTTTTTGTGAGCTAGTTTCATAACATCTAATCATCAAAATATACTTCCAATAATTTATGAATAAACTCCTTGAACATAATGATTACTACCCTAGATAATATTGCAGGTGTGTTCTTTAATATAAATGGCATTACTGTATACTGGAAGAAACCCCACTCTGTTGTGAAGGTTGTCTTGCTGTGATCCTCCAACATGATCTTAATCTGATAGTACCTTGAAAATCCATCAGTAAATGAATATGACTCCTATCCTCCAACATTTTCTAACACTTCATCTATAAATGGTGTTGAAAATAGATCATGCACACATGCATCATTTAGCTTTCTTAGGTCTATTCATATCCTAATTTCACCTTTTTGTTTCTTTTCTTGGAAAACCATTGAGCTCACCCAATTGTATTCCTCTACTGGCTCAATAAATCTAGCATCCAACATCTTATCAAGCTCTTGGTGCACCTTTTATTTATAATTTAGATTGAGTTGATAAGGTCTCTATTTGATGGGCTTCGTGTCAAGTTTCAAAGTGATTTTCATTACGCCAAAATCTCCTATGATCCCCTTTAGATCCAAGAACTTTTTTGGGAATAGATCTTGGTATTCACGCACCAATTCGGCCACCTTATTTACTATATCTTCATCCCAGTAGTCTCCTATCTTCACGAACTTAGGCTCTACTTCAGATCCAATATTTACTTGTTTATTTTTCAAAGGATCTGATATATCTAGATTCTCGGCTTTCAGTCCTTCGACTTTGTGTTGTCCTTCTATCCCTATAGTGTTAATATTCTATAGGTCTCCTTCTTCCGCTTCAACAATCACATTGTAACATTCCAGCGCATGGTGTAGCTATGTGCTCTAATCCAAATGAGTCTATTCTACCAGTTCCTTATGTGTCCTAAATATAGTTTCTTCTATCTCCTGGAGTGCTTCATCAATGCACTCAAATCCATCCTGAAAGCTAAAAGTCAATAATAAAATGTCTCTTAAGATGTCCCATTCAATTTTCCGAAGCTCTGTTACTAAATACCAGTTCATTTTGATTATATCTAAGGTATGACAGAAAATGTGCACCCATTCTAGTTGTGGCTTCATTCTCCAAGCTCTAGTCGACTACACTAAATTCTCACGATGATCATCCTCCCAATTCTATTTCTTAGTCATCATAGTATTAGCATACCCAAACCTTAATTTCATCATCCTTTTATATTCCTTCCAATTGATGAAGTTCTCCTTGTGTGTACCCCACCAACAGGTAGGTGTAACATGTAGGGCTAATTTAAGCGCTTGGAAGCGATGTTATTTAGGTAATTCCCTTTCAAATTCATCCAGAAACAGATCAACATCAGTCAAAACATCATAATGAGGAAGATTCCTTACCTCAGTTGAGACACACCATAGTTATTTGGTCATCATATTGTAACGCAATGTAGATACTTCATGCAATTGATTCTGCTAGTGTTTGATCTCTTCATCTGAATCTGAGGTGCAGGAGCTGTCTCTATCCCATGTATGTTGTCCATCAGCCATAGGATTGATCCAATCTTCATCTCGCGATGTGATATTACATATCTGATCTAGAGCATCATCATCCTCCACAAAGTCGCAAATAGGTTTAGTATAGCACATTGCCTCAGCAGGGTTTAGTGGCACTACAACCCTCAATGCGTTCCTTTCAAAAGTCATCTTCCACTTTTTCAATTTGATTACCACATCCATGTCAAAATCCTAGTCAATTCCTAGTAGTGTGGGGTAAGGGTTACTATCATCCACTATTTCAATAACCTCAAACTCATCCAGCGCACTTGCGCCCTCAATATCTATTATCACACCATATAAGTGCCCCATCGGAATAATCTGATCTTACCCATAGCTGAATAGGAGACCACTCCAATGTAGGTCTATCCATTATTTCCCACATCCTCTTCAGGATTGCATCTGCATTAGAACCCAAATTTAGGATAACTTGTTCCATTTCATATTAGCCTATCTACGCAATCATTCTCATCTCGTGTCATGTCCTCTTCTTATGCTTACCAAGTTTCCTTACATTGTGCTATTATTAAGGAACTTTATTCTTATCTGCACACTTTTCTATTAGTTCTTGGATCCCTTCTACTACTTTATTATTACACAACAACTTCATATCGGTCTTAAGGAAAGTAGTTAACATCGAAGGATCTACTTCTGGTGTCGTACTAGTTTCTAACGTTTTCTCTTGGCTTCCTGAGATGAAGGCCTCAACAAAGTTATTATTTGCTTCCATGAAGGTTTCTTTAGCTCTATTAAGATCAAATTTTCTTTCTTTCTTGGTAGCCTTACACACCCACCCATTAGTCTTAGGATTCTTTCCCTTATCTACACCAGTAGCCATACCACTTCCTTTACAATATTATGTTATGATCTTCTTCACGAGGCTCCTCCTTCATCATCTGGATGTTCTTTGTAGGTTGTTGGGGCTAAATCTTATTTTCTTTCATCTTTTATATAAGGATCGAACATTATTCTATCACATGGTCGAATTGTCTACGATATTGACATGATGGATGCATTGGGTTTTGACAGTCATGTGAAAAATGTCCAGCTTCACCACAGTTATAAAATATCACTTGTCAATGACCTCTACCAACCCCTCCTCCTCTTCCTCTTCCACAGACTTGGAATCCTCCACACACTGCACCTGCACCCTGCTCTTGAGGTCAATTTTCTACTTGCATTTGGTAGGTAGGGGTTCTATCCATAATTAGTTCATAACTCCTACAATGGAATTTTTCATGACCTACAAACTTACAGAAATTGCAAAACAACTACTGGGTGTTCTACAAAAACTAATGCAGTAAGTGACAATTAACTGTTGCATGTTGTCCAGTAATCTGACAAGTAATTCACAATGGTGCAACTCCCATGATACACCTAGCGGTATTTTATGGCTTTAGGAGGACATACCCCCCATAAGGTAATTATGATAAATCAAGAAATGGTCCTTATTATTCCTAGAATCCTTGCGTTTCAAGCACCATACCTTATCATGCACCTCAGGCTGGACTTCCTTTCCTTTCTTCAAGATATGTAGCTCCAAGTGTAGGCTTTCTAGTTGTGAGTGAATTTACTGCACTCCAATGTTTGTATCTTGTATTGGTGAGGCTTCCAAACTCATGATGATTTGTACAGATTATTCTTGTGCTGCTATCTTTTTTCGTGACAACGGTAATCATAAATGTGGTAAGAGCGACGCGATGTACCCGTATCAATGCTGTGAATCTGAGATCACCATATTGGCTTGCATGATCAGGTATTTCAATATTTGATCAAAATCCCATGATGACTCATCTATCTTTTGTCGAATTTATTTGAACATAGTTACCGAATCCGCCTCTAACTTAGGCTTTCTAAATTCTTTATTCAGTGTTTGTTGAGTTTCTGCGAATGTCACGTTGGGATGATCTACACAGTACTTGATATACCAGGTTAAATATCGATCTTGTAAGGTCATGACCAACTGTGCTTTCTTTATGTTATCATATTTAATATGTTTTTTCATCCACTCATCTCCTGCAACAAACCAAAACTATTTGAGTTCTTCACTCTCTAACCCTTTAAAAATTAGTATCTAGATTGTGTTCGCCATGTTGAATGGTGGAAGTGGAGGTGGAGGTGGAGGTGAAGGTGTGGGCATATGAGGTGGAGATGGACATGGAGGCAGAGTGGAAGGGGAAGGTATCCTCAGGATACCCTTCTTAATCAACTATACTACACTTCACGGTGTAGTCAGCAACATCCCTTCATCATCACTAGAAGGGGATTCGATCATTAGACTATACTCTGAGCTCATTCCTTTGTTTATTCTAAATAATTTCCCACTTCTTGTAGATCCAAACATCAAGGTAATTGCATAACCTACTTTCCACATAACAACATTTCAGTCCATGTTTTCAATGACTTTAAATACTTACCTGGCAGTCCCTTGAGGAGCCTACGTTATGCTTTGCTATAGCTGATAGTTCTATCAATCACAAAATCATTCACAAAACTTCCAAGCATGTGATCAATTCAGTGATCCATGACCCACGCAATGTTGCTTCCTGATGCTTCTAGTCATCACACTAGTTCTGGAGTACACACTATAGGGCCATCGAGCGTCCACATCCTCTGACTATCTGCCAATCTAGACAACCACTCGTGTAGTTCTTCAAGGAAGAAATAGAAGAACATTTCTGTCTTGTTTGTGTATAAATATATCTACAACCACTGCTTCTTGGAAAATTTAGGGCTGATGTTCTCTTGAGCTGCAAACGCATGCACCTTTCAGTCAATCAACTTCTTGATCTCCTTCTTCATAAGGAACCACATATTCAACATCACACATCTCTTAGATATATCATGGCCCCGGCAATGGAACCATTTGTTGGCTTAAGGGGGCTTGACCCAGGTTCAGATTTATTTGCGCCAACCAACAAACCCCTAACTGTTAGCCCTTTTGGGAACAACCTGCATAGCGTAGGCTACAATCTCATCCAAAACAATATTGGGGGATGCTAAACCAGGTTTTTGCATCGAGAGACTGAGTGATGTGTATTTATAGCTCAGATATACCTTCACGTAGATCTATACCTTCCTACTATCTAGTACTAAAATTCTATCCGATTGACCTACAGGTCTTTGTGAAGGTACACGATCATGCTTATCAGGCATAAAAGAGGCAAATTCATGACTTTCGTTCAATAAATAGCAACCCTAGATCTGCCTTCACACAGATCTACTCTTTTCGAACAATTATAAATAAAAATCTATCTAATATCTTCATGAAAATAGTTTATTATACTTTTCATGGATAAATATTAAAGATGTAACAGATTCACACAACAGAACACATTAATTTATAGAAAGCAACTTACAAATAAAATATACAATAACTTAAGAATTATTAAAAAACAAGGCACATATTCATTCAGTTCAACCAAAAGCTATCTTTATTAGATTCATTGTTCAAATTACAAACTCTTCTACCTTGCGCACTCAGCTCTAGAGGCCCGCATACTCAGCTGTGGACTTTCCAAGGTCTCTGTGCACTCAGCTATAGGAGCCTTCCCCTTTCGCTTAAGTACAAGAAACAAACTTTTCCCGTCTTAGCAACTTTCCCTTTCAATATTTGTTTTTTCAAGGTTATCTCTTTTTAGACTCACTATGACTCAAATATTTATAGCATTTCTATTACAATACCATGGCCCACGGCCTATGGTGAGTCTCAAAACCATCCTATCACTTACCCATACAAGGGATTAAAGCCCCTTTGGCTCCTACTTAACTGCACGCTCTTCTTCCACATTTCACGAAGACTTTGCATTCTTTACAAAATTATAACCAAAAATTGCTTAAAATGTCAAAAATTGACCCTAGGGACCCCATCCCAACACAGACTCACCAACAAATGAAGAACTAATTATGGGTTGAGTACTCATAAGAAGAGAGGATTCTTGTACTACCCTCCTCGCACATTTACAAAAGCTAACTAGTCTGTCATGGTAAACATGTGATGGAGAGTTACTATGATATCATTCAACTCACCAAGTATAGTTAAGGAAGTGGAATCAACTAAAAAAAACCAAACTAACCTTCCTCAGGAGCTACAAAACCTTCAAGAGCCAACTAACCCCTCTAAGTTTTCAACCCTTGAGACAACTTATTTTTTTTATAAGCTAGACCCCTAGTTGCTTCCATAACAAGACTTGCATGTTACTAGGACTATCCATTCTCTCTCATAGCAAGGCCTCCATGTGACTGTAGCATTTTCCAAGAAGTTATGTGCCAATAACCCTAAATTCTGAGCCACTTTTTCAGGGATAGGACTCAGGCCTCTACCCAAAACTTCACGAAACTTCCAGAAATGATAAATAACAAGATCAAAAGGCCTCTAATGAAAAACTTGAACAAGGACCTAACTTGAAAAGGCCTATCCATGATATACATTCCGTCAAAGACATCATGAACATGTAATATATAGGTCATATAAACACATCTGAGTGTAGGGGCTTCATATTTATATGAGATTTGTCAAGAAGGTCCCATGCCCTCTCATAATATCTAAATTAATTTTTATAGGGATTAATGCACGGGTGTTTGGTGATGTAGAAAACCCTCAAGGATCTTCCTGATATCCTCAGCAGACAGTTAGATTAGCTGCAGTTGTCACAAAGATACATGCATATTTATATTTAACAAATAAATATCAAAGCAAGAAGGAATTATTACCTTGAATCTTAGTGTGGTGTTGCTGGAGAGTGCAATGCAGCTAGGTGGAAGGCGCCTGAGCCGACTCCAAATCAAAACCTGCACATAGCAAAGACAAGCATAATATCACATCATAAGACCTTGATAAACAAATGCGTGAACATATAAAAGATATCTAGTTTCATATAACTAAGCCACTCATGCTAGAAGATATTAGATTGACATATAAACAAGATTATACTACCAACATCACAGAGTGGACAACACAGCTGTAATTTTATATTGATGTAGAAAGAGTGATTACAACCATCAGTTGCATTATCCTTCCCTTACTCCTCCAACTCCTCTCTCTCTCCCCCCCTTCTTAACCTCTTTTGATGCCTTAGTCTAAGACTCTACTTGACAGTCAAATAGACAATCCTTTCAAATGTTTCGACCTCTTTCACAATGGCCCAAGCCTTGCATATATAGCATGTAGGTTTAGGGTTTCCAACACCTTCATGAGTTCCATTAGGCAAAAGGAGTGATGTTTCATGCTTTAGTGCTCTTTCCCATTTCCATACTCCATTAGGAATTAGTAATTCCCCCAAATAGGTCGAGTTCTAATGCTTCCCTACTTTTATGAACTGACATAGGAGAGAATATAGGGATATTTTCTCAGTCAATTCGTTCCTTTGACCCATAGAACTTGATGTATGTTCAGCAACTTTGTTCTCGAGGTAGCAAGTAGAGTTACCCTAGGCACTAATGCACCCTTAAGCTTGTTGAGGAGCTTTATAAAGTAGGTTGATAGTGTCTAGATTGCATTAGCTTGACAACTGGGCCTATGAATTTGGTCAGTCCTTTAGTCATCATGTCTTTGTCCTCTGAGTTGATGAGCAGGTCATTTTCATGTATAATAGATGCCCCCTAAAGTGTGAGATCAGAGGCTGCGACGATGGCCGAAATACTTCATATTTAACTATCCTTTTATTTGGAAAAAAGAGAGAGAGGATTCGAGCTTCAGGCGGTATGGGAAACCTGATACAACACACACACACACACACACACACACACACACACACACATATATATATAACAACTAAAATCATGTCCTAAGTCGAGCATTCCCATGCTCAGTAGCTATGTCAGAGTTATTTTCTCAGAAAAGAGATATGACGATGTTGGTCATTGATAAGAGGAATGCCGAACCAATGTCATAATAGGATCATTCTGATGAGTTGTCTCCAAAAAACAATAACTGCAACTTGGGAGAGGAAACAAGGCTGAGTGATGCAAGCCTCTACCCAAGGTCTTTATTTTCACTTCACTGAATAACATAGATCGATACATGTGAATATATGTGTTGATGTCGAACATGCATGAAATTGTCTAATTACCAGTCAATAATGGAGAACATTAACAGATGCAAGGATGGCCACCGATAATGGTAATGGTCTCCAAGATGCACAGTACAATCTAGCGAGTGTGAAAAATGTTTTTGTCATCGAACATTCGTAGAATTGTTTAACCAAGATCCAATAATGAAAACCTTTGATCAAGCACAAGGTGACCTACCACTAATGTTTGCAAGTACCAAGGCATTGATGTGTTTCTGGGTCTTCCTCCTAGATAGAGTGTTGAAGGTGATAGGAAGAGACTTGTCGAGAGGTAGGAAATAAGGTGTCCTACATCAGTCAACACAAAATGGGACAAGAATGATTATTTTTTGAGGAATATTTTGAACATTGGGTCAAAGTGATAGAGGGGATGATGGTAGGATATGCTTTATGGGTTGATGGAGGAAACATAAGATAAAGATTTTCCCTTGAACAATAGAAAAGCACGACAATGGTTTTAACCATGCATCACTAGACTCATGAACACCAAAGAGTGTTAGCATACAGAGATGTAAGAACATCGGGGTATATAGGCTAAACTCATAGGATGGTGTTGTGGCCACAACTACCACCCTATAAAAAATTGCCTTCATAGCAATTTTGGATGGGTCCCCTAAAGTTGATCTTCCACCTTCCTAATGATTTTTTTTATTCCAAAGGCCTTAACTCATTGATCGAGCCAAATTTCCAATTCCTAATGGTTAAGCCCCCTCTTTAAACATCTGCAGCATGATCCATTTATAATCATTTCTAGTCCTTCATTCATATCCTCCATCGAAACCTTTCAACCTTAAAAAAACTTCCATTGCACCTTCATCTCCATTTTAACTCTTTATAATAGAAATCCTAAAAAATATGCATAAATCACCCCTTTTTTTGGCCTATCACAATTAACATTGCGCATTTCTCTCTTCTGGACCCGATGGCATTATCAACCCAGATACATATATTTTGGGTTTGGAACCATGTTGCACATTGCTATCGGTGGGTCCACGACTTATATATATAGCGCGCTACTCTTCCGAACCGGATGGCTTTATTAGCCGCAATATATACATTATCGGGTCCGAAAGCCCCATTGCATATCGCAAATTGGTGGTGTCTGGGGCCTATATATAAGGCACATCGTTATACCCTGGACTCACCGATGATTATAGAGTTTGGCATATAATATTACAAGTTCGGCCTAATAGCCGAATGTAGGTTTTCCCATATACTCTTGTGTTTTTTGGAAAAACATTGAAGTCGGGGTTTTTCAAAGGGAAGGTTTACATAACAGACGTGCCAAGATTATTAACTACGATATATATATTATCGGGTCCGGAGCCAATCACATATTGCAATCGGTGGAAACCATGAGCTTTATATAAGGCACACTGCAATATTTCGGACCTGCCGATAATTATCGATTCTGATGCATAAATTTTGAAGTCCGGTTGTATGTCTCGGCCGCAGGTTTTCCCATATATTCTTTTGTATTTTCATTAAAGCGCTCCAGACTCGATTTTCAAAGAATAGTACTACATTGTGGACCCACCGATGAATAGAGGCCCCGATATATAATTTTTGAAGTCCAGTTGTACGACCCAGCTACGGGTTTTCACGTATATTCCTATGTATTCGACAAAACGCTTTGGTCACAATTTTTAATTGAAAATACCATATGGCGGACCTGATAGGATATAGGTTCGCATCCATGATATTTCAAGTCTGACTATATGGCCCGACCATGGGGTTTTCGGTGTTTTACTGTGTTAAGTCCCTCCACCGTTGGTCTGCCCTTTGTGGATCCAACGGTCCACGCAAACTTCAGGTGAACGAGTTGCTCGAGGAATAGTTGCCCAAAAAGCGGTATCCTCTTTCCTCATAGCTGCCACATGTCGCTTGAAGAGTGGAATCAGGGGCCATCCTCAAAATACTAGTTACCACTTAGAACCCTTCTGAAATACCACCTGGTTATGTGTTATGCCATGATTTTGGATATAAATTGGATTCACACTCGTGGGACTTGATTAATGCATAAATTTAAAATCAGGTGTCGATTCTTTCACATTTGATGTAATAGACATTCAATGAAGGAAAGACTTATGTTTTTAAAGCATTTATGTCATATTTTCATAAGCATGACTGGTGTCTATTATCTTTGCAGGCAAGGAGTAAAGGATGCATAAGCGGATATGGAGAACTCATATATGTGGATGTGTTCTATTGAAAGAGTCGGCCTTTGGCATTCTTGGTCAGTTTTCAGGTGTTGGCTATGTATTCTGAAAGTGAAACTAACCTAGATCTCCTCATGAAAAGATAACACATAGTCATCCTCTTCTAATCAACATCTACTCATTTCCCCAGGAAACGAAGCGCTCCAATGACAGGAAATGCCTTCTACGTGTCAGCGGTGACACTGATGGCTCTACCTCTATGTATTATGATCGGTATGTTGAAAATAACAGGGAAAGATGGAAGGTCAGGGGGCTTGAGGCATAAATATTACCTCTAGATAGGAGAGAAGGGTGTTTTGTTTGGAAAAAACAACTTTGATTTATGGTGAATAAAGAGGATTGTTTGGTTCAAGAAGGAGCCTATTGTTTCAAATCTGTTTCCCTTCTCTATGATATGTTTAGAATCAGTGTGTTGTTGATGGTATAAAGACAAATGTGATTTTATTTATGCATATTGTCATCTAGCAGTTCATGGTTTCTCTTAGTTATTCGAATGTAATTCAATAGCATTGATAATTCATGAAAGTTTGTTGATTCCAGATTTTGTTACATTAGTTGCAAGTGTTATTTGTATGGAAAGGAATGTATATTCCTATATAAGTAATTGCATTGTGATTAGGATTTAATACAACCTTGTTCTTATGTGGGCCAGTAATTGATTCATTTGGACTTGGGACCTATATATGATGTTTAACCTCCTTATGTTTTTCTCTTACATGATAGATTAGGATAATTAGGACTAGATTAGAGTAGTTAGAAATAGTGTAGATATGATCTAATACATAGTGGTTAGTTTTTTTACTTTGTTGATTTAATTGAAGTCTTCTTCCTAGAAGCAATATTTCAACATCTATTACAGTTCATAGGGTCCATTAAAACCCGTTGGAACTAGCCATTCCAAACGAAAGCAGGCCTAATTGCGGTCTGTGATCGGGTTAGCTCCCCTTGTTCGTATAGAAAAAATTCACCATCTCAACAAATTGGTGCTAAAAGGAGGGCCTGAACCATCGTCCAATTTTTTTTATGATTTCATTTATAAATATCCACATGGACTCGAAAATATTAATGCATGGATCGTGAAGGTCGAAAAGACCCTTCCTCTCATTTGGAAAAGCCTCATTTCGAAGAAGAGACGCTGTGGGAGTATCCTGTCACTTAGAAACAACTAATCAGAATACTTACTCAGGCTTACGCTCATTCCCTATCACATCTCCCTATCTTTTAGTCTTTACCTCTGACAACAAAAATAAAGCCAAGGGTCTATCACATAAACGAAGAGACATCTGAAGCCCCTTCTCTTGAAGATATTGTGCTTGATTTTTTGCAGAGTATCAACTCTCCTTAGGAAGAAATTCCTAAGGATTCCCCTTCTAAAGGCAATCCCTAGCCTGATTTGGAAAATCTTAACAAAGAAACTCTCAACCGGAACATCCCTATCCTCAATATGGCTAATATTCCTCAACCAGGTGGAAACCAACTCCCACCTCCTCTAGGAGCACTTCCTCCTTGGCTTGCTCAGGACATTGTAGTAGTACCTGGGCAGTAGCATCCCTTACCCAAGAATGCAAAAAGAGTATTGTCTAAATTCGATCCTAGGAAGGGAGACACCACTGATAACCATATTCACTCCTTCCTCCTAGTCATGCACATGTTGGGGGTAGCTAATGAAGATATAGTATGTCGCCTATTCCCTTTTACCTTGATTAGTGCAACTTCCACATGGTACTTTAGCTTGAGAATCGAATCAATCACCTCATGGGCTGCCATTCAACAGGAATTTTTAGACAAGTATGGCGATGACAAAACCCATGCAGCCTTAGTTTTAGACCATCCCATTTGAAAATGGAAACCAAAGAAAAGGTTAAGGACTTTAATATTCGGTTCAACTCCTTGTTCAACAAAATCCTAGCCACTACTAGACCTACTAAGGAGGTGCTCATGGAATTCTACATCACTCTCTCCCTATCCCTACTGTGATGTGGGTCAAAAGGATTAACACACAAACCTTACAGGGTTCTATCGATGAAGAAATAAAAGTCGAGAATGAAATACTTAGTCTCACAGCATGCCATCATACAACTAGAGAAAAGAAAGACTCTCAAGCATTCAAGAAGAATAATGGGAGTGATAATAAAGGGGCAGAAAGTGAAGAAAATGATACCACTGATGTAGAAGGTTTGCATCGAATCATTAATAAGTTGACAAATATAGTCATCGATATGAAAAGGAAATTTGGAGAGAGTACAAGCAAGAGTGGAGGAGAGTATAACAATAGAAAACCTTTCAAACCTTTCTATTGTAAGAAGACAGAAGGTGGTCACGGTCCACTTGCACTGCCTGCTCCACCCAATGAAGGGAATTTAAATACATAAGAGTTGGCTCTTATCAGATCGCTCCTTAACTAAGAAGAACCTATAGTGGAGCTAAAGCCAGAACAAGAAGATGAGGAAAAATACCAAGTAAAAGAGCCCTTGGAAGAAGAATCTCAAATCAGTGTACTGTAGGATTTTTATAGAAATGAGAATGATGATGACCAAGGAGATAATATGGTAGAAATCTACACTAACGAAATCCATTCACAAAGCAAAGGGCCCCTTGCGGGTGTGAGAAAGCCTGTAGATCAAACCAAGAAAGTTGTGTACCCTGTGAAGGCACCCACTCCCAAAGTTCCTGTTGAGAAGGGTAGACCTAGTGGTTAGTCCAAGAATACCCTAATTGCAAACCATCCAGAGAAAGAAAATGCATCTCCCACTGCAACGAAGGTAAATCAAAATGGTAAACTCCCACCTAAGAATGGCAAAACTGGTATGTTTACTCTACCCTATCCTGTTTATAACATTTATTACAATATTATGGATGATTTTAAGAAATATAGGCTAATATCACATACTTTGATTTGTTGAAATTAATGTAGCAAAGGGATTTTCTCTTGAAAGCTATGAATGAGCGGAATTGCAAAATGGCCACCATCCCGAGCAGCCAAACCCAGAATTCAGTCTCCAGAACTATTAGTACTCTCAGCACAATCCAAAAGCTAGCAGCCATGGAAGCCACCCTATCAAAATTGAATCGAAACCCCCAAGATGTCAGCACAACCATGATAGGAAGGAAATCAAAATCTTTAACTCCCCCTTTCCTTATCACATTTGAAATCTTCAACATGAGCATACATGATTTCTTGGTAGACTCAAGTTCCTCATCCATTGTAATGCCTTATGTTGTTGCTAAAAGACTTCATGCGATACCTGAGAAAACAGGAACTCGAATCATGCAATTAGACATGACAAATGTGAAAGTGATTGGGGAATTGAAAGATGTATTGATTCAGATGACTGCTAAACCACAATACACACAAGTCACTGATATAATGGTAGTCGAGATACCAGAGGCTTATGGAATGCTACTTGGTAGGGATTGGTCAGCAAAACTGAATGGATATTTCTCAACTGATTGGTCCCATCTCTCACTGCCTTAGAAGGGGAAGGGTGATATGCTGAGAGTTGATCGTGAAAGATACATGAAGTATGTAGTGACGGAACTAAACAATCCCAATGAATTTGTAATGATTACCAACTCTATCCTTTGGAATTACAGTTTCAATGTTTGTGCCACAGAAAACTGTTTTGGAGAATTCCATACAGAAATAACAGAAGAAACTACAATAAACACATAGTTGGAATCTCTCCCCTGTAATCCAATTGATGAACCACCTTGTAATATAGTAGATGATAGAACTAGTTTCGTAGGAAGCAATTCAATTGATGTAACACTAGACTCTATATTTTGGACACTCTATTTTGAGGGCTCTAACTACCTTGAAGGTGCAGGTGTAGGGAGTTTTCTCGTTGATTCACAAGGGAACCAACATTTGATGGCCAGCTGTTTGGAGTTCACGTGCACCAACAACACGACAGAGTATGAAGGCTTGCTATAGGGCTTGAAGAAAGCCATTGATATGAAGGTGAAAAATATTAAAGTTTTTGGTAACCCACAGATAATCATGGATTAGGTAAGGAAGAGGATACACTGCAATTCACCACACCTGGTAAGGTACCAGCATGAGGTATGGGGCTTAATTGAAAATTTTGATTCTTTTAATATCACAAACATACCTCGAGGGAAAAACCAAGATGCCGATATGATGGCTAGTATGGCTGCTAACATTTTTCTTGATTTTAGATTGAAGAAGAATAAATGTTATGTTGAATTGATTTTTAGACCACCGTGCCTGATAACATCTCAAACTGGCAGGTGCTCGAAGATGATGAAAAAATCCTTGAGTTCGTGCACTGCGAGAAGACATTCAAGAATGCAGTCATTGAAAAACAGCACGACAAGCTTATGAATGAGAGGGAAGATGAGGAAAAGGATCAGTCCAATATGATTCCCAAGTCAGTTATCAAGATGGAACACTTGTATGACCTGCATAGTAAATTCAAGAAGCCAACTAATTTCAAAACACATAGTTCATCCATGAAGTACGAATCGATCAACCTTGGGACCAAAGAAGACCCAAAAATTGTTAATTTGGGCTCGGGGTGCTCTCCACAAGAAAATCATGCATTTGTCAAGATATTTAAGGAATACAAGGACATGTTTGCATGGACATATGGAGACCTAAGAACCTTTGATACTAGTGTTATGCATCATGTAATTCCTTTAGAAAAGGAGGTTAAGCCCTACCAACAGAAGCTTCTGAATATGCATCCAAGCCTAGAACCGTTGGTGAAGAAAGAATTAAACAGAATGCTAGATGCTAAAATCATCTTTCCGGTCAGACACACCTGCTGGGTAGCCAATCTCATTCTAGTAAGGAAGAGAAATGGAGATATCAGGCTGTGTATCGATTTCAGAAACCTAAACAAAGCATCACAAAAGGATAACTATCCTGTCCCCTTTATGGAACACATCCTTCAGTGCATCTCTGGGTCTAAAATGTTGTCCCTATTAGATGGGTTTTCCGGATATAATAGTGTTGGTATCTATTGGGTATCAACTGAAGACAACCTTCAACACTAAATGGGGCACCTACGCATATCGTAAAATGCCTTTTGGACTTATTAACATGGGTGCCACATTCGAGAGAGCTATGGACATAGCTTTGTGAGGGTTGATTAACAGATCAATAGTTGTTTACATGGATGGCATCACTATGTATTCATATCATAGAAGGGATCATATTTATCACTTAAGTCAGATCTTCAAAAGATGCCGAAGGTATGGAATATCATTGAATCCCAAGAAGAGTGTCTTCGTAGTCACAGAAGGGAAACTACTAGGTCATATCCTCTCTAAAGAAGGGATTATAATTGATCCTAAAAGAATAGAGACCATAACAAGAATACAACCCCCTACAAATAAGAAGGCCGTGTAATCTTTCTTTGGGAAGATCAGTTTTGTTAGAAAATTTGTCTCAGGTTTCACAGAAATATTACACCCCATGTAGCTAATGATGAAGAAAGACGTTGTGTATAAATGGAACGATGAAGCTAAGAAATCATTTCAGTGAATCAAGGAAGCCATCACAGAAGCTCCTACATTGCTCAGCCCCAATTTAGGCAAGGAATTCTTCTTCTACACTTTTGCTTCTGATCTTTCATATGCCGCAATTCTCACTCAAAAAAAATGATGATGGCAATGAAGTCCCAATTTCTTACATGAGTTCTAATCTCGAAGGAGCAGAACTAAACTATCCAGACGTGGAGAAAAAAGGCTTTGTGGTTTTTATGGCCATAAGACATTTCCACCCTTCTTTATTAAAGTCCAGGACTAAAGTAATTTTTCCCCATTCTGTTGTGAGAGCCCTCTTCGTGTAGAAAGAAATGGGTGAATGGAGAGGGAATTGGATCACTACACTTCAAGAATTCAACCTTGATATTAATACAGCAAATATAGTATGAGGGCAGGGGTTGTGTAGGCTAGCAATAGAAACCTTGGGAGATAGAGAAGGGGCATTAGAAGAACCAGAAGTGTAGAGCATGCAAAATGAACAAGTAGAATGCAGGGAGGATCCCCTATGGATTAATGAAGCGCTGATATATGAACGCGAAGCATCAGAAGCCCTTTTTGATCCTAAGTCATGGTATTACGACATACACTTCTATCTCACACGGGGATCATGTCCTGAACACATGGATGCATCACAGAGGATAGTGCTCATATTGAAATCTAATTAGTATCACTTGGCTAACAATACATTATATCGAAAAAATTATGACAGAATTTGGCTGAGGTGTTTGGAAAAGGATGATGCCGACCATGTATTGAAAGAAATGCATGATGGCCCAATAGGTGATCACTATGGCAGAGAGACCACTGCTCATAAAATATTAAAAGCTGGATATTATTGGCCCCACAATTTTCACAAACTCGCATGCCTACGCTCGCAAATGCAAGGTGTGTCAAACTGCCGCAGGACGAGAAAGAAAGCTAATTGTTCCTCTCAGGCCTGTTATGATCCATCGGTTGTTCCAGCAATGGGGCCTAGATATCATAGGCGAGATCACTCCAAACTCCTCATAGCAACATAAGTATATACTCATAGCAATCGGCTACTTCACCAGATCGACCGAAGCCATCCCACTTCGGAAGGTGAACGAGGATGAGGTAATATGATTTATTGAGAAATTCATTATCAACAGGTATGGCATTCCTGACACCCTTATATTTGATAATGCTTCTTATTTTTCTTCATTGAAATTGACCGAATTTGCTATTGATAAATCAATTCACATAAGGTATGCCTCAAACTATTACCCCCAGGGAAATGGAGTTGTAGAGTCCCCAAATAAGAACCTCATACACATAATCGTAAATCTTTCATTGACAACCAAAGGAATTGGCACAATGCTCTAAATAATGCCCTTTGTGCCGATAGGGTCACCCCTAAAGTGGCCTTAGGAAACTCCCCATACTTCTTCATCTATGGATAGGAAGCCATCTTACCTCCAAACATTACCCTTCCCTCTTTATAGCTCTCCCAAGCTTTAAGACAAACCCCTTCAGCCTTGCTTCAAGAAAGGATCAACCAACTAATGAGTTTGGAGGAATTGAGAGATAAAGGCAGAATTAAATTCAAAAATCACCAAATGATTATGAAGAGGTGGTTTGATCACCATCTGGTAGGAGATAAAAATTACCAAGTAGGAGAGCTAGTCCTGAAATGGGACAATTTAAATGAGTCATATTTTAAACACATGAAATTCCAACACTTATGGTTGGGTCCATTCCATGTTGTGGAAAAAATTGGTCAAGTAACTTACAGGTTGAAAACTTTATAGGGAGAAACTGAAAAATTCCCTATTAATGGCCAACATCTGAAGAGATACTTCCAGTAGCCACCACATGGTGGTTACCCCCTAAATAGGTTAGAATTCATTTTATTTTTGCTGTTAGTTTAGTTACATTTCAGCCTTTCCCTTTCTTGTTTTCTACAATTTTATTTTCCTTTTGTTTTGAATTGCAGTCCTTTTCAGCCAACTGATTTTAGTCCTCAGTGTCATTTTTATCTTTCATATTTTCCCTCTTTCACCACATTTAGCCTTTCCCTTCCTCATTAATCTGCTGATGATTCTGTTGTTCCTAAATCCATCATTTCCTTGCAAATCAAACAATCTTTCAATCATCCCATGAGAACTTGAAAATCAATTGTGGAATTCAAACCAAGCCACTCATTGGCATCTGTTGAGAATTGGATAAGATCTATTGATAACTTGGATATCTGGAGCATGTAGGGGCATCTTTATAAAACAAAAATGTGTAACTACAGTTGGATTGGCATGGAGGGACGCTGCATTTTGAATAAATCCCACTCAGACCTAGCCTATACTTGCCTGTAAGGTTTGCAGTCATTCTCCATTGGTCCCATCCACCACACTAAATTGTCCAATACCTGTTATCTACAAGTAAATCTACTTTCATGGGATAAACTCATTGTCATATACCATTTGGAAAATCTAATTGTGCTCTAGTCCTTGTGCCTGAAAATGGAAGGACTTATTTAAAATAAAATGAAATGTCAATTCCTTGTGCCAATCAGGAAGGATAGGTTGTTTGGGAAGCTGGTCAGAGTAATGACTGTTGCTGGGCTCAGAGTACTTGTTGACACAACAAGCCCAAACTTGCTTAAGCGGTTTAATAACACGGCATGATCCATGACTGCACCCCATTCAATCAATGAAAATATAGCACTAAAATTATCATATAAAGTGCAGATAAACATATCTACATCAAGTTTGATAAGCAATAAAGAGCTAAGGTACACACCTAAACAATTATTGATAGACCAATGATGGCCCCGAAAGGATTTTGGAACGTAGGAAATAGGTAAAGGAAGGTCAATAAATTCCATAAAATCACCATTGGAGAATGCCTATCAAAACCCTATCAGTAAGTAGAAGTTATTTGTGTTTATCCCACTTGAAGCAATTAATGTTGAAGTGGAACCCATGCCTATTCATTTGTATAGTTCGCATTTCAAGTTTATATTAACACCTTGATGTTTTATTGATCTAAGGTTTATTTGGAAACAAACATAACTGGTTTGCCCAATGGTTCACCATTTGTTGTGGCCACAACTACCACCCTATCAAAACCTAACTTCGTAGCAATTTTGAATGGGTCCACTAAAGTTGATCTTCCACCTCTCCTAATGATCTGTTTTATTCCAAAGCCCTTATCTTGTTGACCGAGCCAAATCTCCAATTCCTAATGGTTAAGACCCATCTTTAAACATCTGTTGCATGATCCATTTATAATCCTTTCTAGTCCATCATTCATATCCTCCATCGACACCTTTCAACCTTGAAAAACCTTCCATCACACCTTCATCTCCATTATAACTCTTTATAATAGAAATGCAAAAAAATATGTATAAATCACCCCTTTTTTTGGCCTATCACAATTAACATTGTGCATTTCTCTCTTCTGCACCCAACGGCATTATCAACCCAAATACATATATTTTGGGTCCGAAACCATATCGCACATTGCTATTGGCGGGTCCAGGGCTTATATATAGCGTGCCACTCTTTAGGGCCTGATGGCTTTATTAACTGCAATATATTCATTATCAGGTTTGGAAGCCCCATCACATATCTCAAATCGGTGGGGTCCATGGCATATATATAAGGCACATCGTTATACCCCAGACCCGCCGATGATTATAGAGCCTGGCATATAATATTTCAAGTTTGACCTAACGGCCCAACATGGGTTTTCCCATATACTCTTGTGTTTCTCTGAAAAACATTGAAGTCGTGGTTTTTCAAAGGGAAGCTTTACATAACGGACACGCCAAGACTATTAACAACGATATATATATTATCGGGTCCGGAGCTAATCACATATCGCAATCGATAGAACCCGAAAGCTTTATATAAGGTGCACTGTGATATTTCAGACCCGCCGATAATTATCAATTCAGATGCATAAATTTTGAAGTCCGGTTGTACAGCCCAGCCGCAGGTTTTCCCATGTATTCCTTTGTATTTTTGTTAAAGCGCTTCAGACGTGATTTTCAAAGAATAGTGTTATATTGTTGACCCGTCAATGATTATAGGCTCCGATATATAATTTTTGAAGTCTGGCTGTATGGCCCGACTGTGGGTTTTCACGTATATTCCTATGTATTCAATAAAACACTTTGGTCATGATTTTTAATGGAAAAAACCATATGGCAGACCCAATAGGATATAGGTTCTCATCCATGATATTTCAAGTCTGGCTGTATGGCTTGACCATGGGGTTTTCAGTGTTTTCTTGTGCCAAGTTCTTCCACCATTGATCTACCCTTTGTGGATCCAATGGTCCACGCAGATTTCGGGTGAACGAGTTGCTCGAGGAATACCCGCTCGAAAAGCGGTATCCTCTATCCCCATAGCTATCACGTGTCGCTTGAAGAGTGGAATCAAGGGCCATGCTTGCAATATCGGTTACCACTCAAACCCCTTCCAAAATACCACTCAGTTATGTGTTATTCCATGATTTTCGCTATAAGTCGGATTCGCACTCGTCAGACTTGATTAATGCATAAATTTAAAATCAGGGGCCGATTCTTTCACATTTGATGTAATAGAAATTCAATGAAGGAAATACTTATGTTTTTAAAGCATTTCTGTCATATTTTCATAAGCATGACTGGTGTCTATTATCTCTACAAGCAAGGAATAAAGGATGCATAAGCGAATCCGGAGAACTCATATATGTGGATGTGCTTTGTTGAAATAGCTGGCCTTTGGCATTCGCGGTCAGTTTCAAGGTGTTTTCTGTGTATTCCGAAAGTGAAACTTCCACAGATCTCATCATGAAGAGATGACACACAACCATCCTCTTCTAATCAATATCTACTCATTTCCCTAGGAAACGAATCACTCCAGTGACAGGAAATGCCTTCTGCGTGTCAGCGGTGACACTGATGGCTCTACCTCTATGTATTCTGATCGGTATGTTGAAAGGAACAGGGGAAGATGGAAGGTCAGTGGACCTGAGGCATAAATATTACCTCTAGACAGGAGAGAAGGGATTTTTTTTTTGGAAAAAACAACTTTGATTTATGGTGAATAAAGATGATTGTTTGGTTCAAGAAGAAGCCTATTGTTTCAAATCTGTTTCCCTTCTATGATATGTTTAGAATAAGTGTGTTGTTGATGGTATAAAGACAAATGTGATTTGCTTTATGCATATTGTTAACCACCAGTTCATGGTTGTTCTTAGTTATTTGAATGTGATTCAATAGCATTGGTAATTCATGAAAGGTTGCTGATTCCAGACTTTGCTAAACATCAGTTGCAAATGTTATTTGTATGGAAAGGAATGTATATTCTTGTATAAGTAATTGCATTGTGATTAGGATTTAATACAACCTTGTTCTTATGTGGACCAGTAATTGATTCATTTGGACTTGGGATTTATAGATGATGTTTAACCTCCTTATATTTTGCTCCTGTAGGATAGATTAGGATTATTAGGACTAGATTAGAGTAGTTAGAAATAGTGTAGATAGGATCTAATACATAGTGCTTAGCTATTTTATTTTTCTAATTTAATTGAAGTCTTCTTGCCAGAAGAAATCTTTCAACACCTATTATAATTCACAGGGTCCCTTAAAACCCATTGGACCTAGCCATTCCAAATGAAATAAGGCCTAATTGGGGTCTATGATCGGGTTGGTTCCCCTTGTTGGTATAGAAAAAATTCGCCATGTCAACAGATGGTAAGATTCATATTGAGAGGCCATCACAAGGAAAGTTTATCTAAGGGAGTTCCATGTTCAAGGGAATGATTCCTGCCAAAAAAATATTTCAAAATATGAAACATAACGCAATTGTGTTGTCCAATTTCCCCATTTGATTAGTTTAGTGAGCCGAAATGGGTAGACTCATTGATCATTTCATGTTTTAAGAGTCTGAAAAGGACTCTAAAAAGAGTGAATTTATGCCCTATCTGATTATTTTAATGAGTCCAGACAGGAAAACTCATCGATATTTTCATGTTTTACGAGTCTGAAAAGGATTGTGAAGAGGGTGAATCTATACCTCGTCTATGTAATTTAGTGAGTCCAGATGAGACAGCTCGGTGGTGTTTTCATATTCAGAGAGTCTGAAAAGATTGTAAAGAACGACTCCAGGGTGGTCCCTTTGTCATAGCTTTTAACCAGGTGCAACAAAATTTTAAATACTTGGAAAGGTTCCTTTTCCATGAGTTAATATATTAAGTTCGGATAAAGAGAAACCTATGCTCAATAGATGTTTTACTCATTTTTTTATGAGTACAAGGAGACAGAATAAACTCAATTTTCATTGTGAAATTGTAATGAGTCACGCAACGAAAAACTCAATATCTTCATCGAATTTTAACGAGTCAAATGAAGAAAACTCAGGGTATCTTTTTCAGTTTAGTGAGCGAGGAAAAAGAGGTAAAAGAAATGCTCGTTCTTTCTTCGTAGATTTAACGAGCCTGTAGAAGGAAAAAACTAGGTGATTTGTTTATTTAAGAGCAAGAAATAGTTCCAAAAAATAAAGCACTCATATTGTCGTTGTAAATGTTTAATGAGCCCAATGACAAAAACTCGTGGTGTTTATCGAGTATGAGGAAGGAACTCGGGGTTTTTTTAGTTTTATGAGCGAGAAAAAAGTCCTAAAAGAGAATGCTCAATCGATCTTTTTCAATTTAACGAGCTAGAAAAAGAGGGAAAAAGAGTTGCTCAGACCATCATCATATGTGTCTAATGAACCGAACAATGAAAAACTTGGGGGTTTTTCATTTTTAGAGCAAGAAAACATGCCATAAAAGAAAGCGCTCATAGAGAATTGCAAATGGTCATTTCTGTCATTCAATCTTAAAAATTCTTTCAGCAAAACATGAGCAATTTTTGTCAATCTGGGGTCATGGCGCATGATAATTATCATTGGAAATGGACTACTTCTACTTTAATGACTTCAATTAAGATAATTCATGTCTCCAAAGTCACTATAAGGGAGTTCTTGAACCTCAACTTTCACCATTTGCATCATTTGAGAGCTGTGGGAGTGTTTTCGAGCTAAAGAGGAGAAGATTTTCCACGGACGATTGTGGGAGATCTCGGTGACTATTGGACGTGTTGTCAGTCCTAGGTAGGAGAAAAAACCTTAATCTTGCATTATTCAACCTTTTTTTACTAGCTTTTGAGGTGATTTTTTGGAGATATGGGGAGCCCTAGTTCTTTAAATGTGTCTGATGCCCCCTCGTAGGCCTGTAGGGGGTTAAATGCCCTTTACGACCTGTTGGAGGGAATTAATCCTCCTTGTATCTCACTAGAGGGGGAATTAGTGCATTAGTGCATACCCCAAAACCCTAGGAAGTGTTTTAATATGCATTTTTACCGATTTTGTACTATTTTTTCGGTTGATTTGTGCAGGTTTTGAGCCATTATGACTAGTCTATGGATAGAACAGGCCCATGACTAGCAAGAATTGTTGATGAAAAATAATCTTGCTTGCATACTTGCATTGCGCCATTGTGGGTTGATGAAGTATGCTAAGTTCAACTTGATGAAAGGTTAGGAGGACATGTTGAGCTAGATTATTCAACGTTGGGATAAACATGAGCAGGTGTTCAAGATTAGACATCATGAGTTAGCCATTGACCGAGATGATATATACTTTTTGACTGGTATTTCATGTAGAGGAGCACGAGAAAACTTGATTGGGGGTAGGCCCGATCCTCGATCCATCCTAGAGTTGGTTCAAGCTTAATGTATCCCTAAGAGTGGAGTTGCCAGCAACAAAGTCCCCATAGAGTGGATTAGGTCTAGATCTATGAGGGCCATTTTATGGTTGACTATGCATTTGGCGAGGTCAAAGAGTCCCCACATTGCAACAAAGGCCCAATTATTGCTTGTAGTTGAATGTGTCCAGCCTCAGATGTTTAAATCGTGTGAAGCATGCTTCAAGAGTTGAAGGTAGAATTAATCGCATGCAAGACTCAAACCCAACAGAGTTTTGGGTATGGCACTCTCATTGTCTCATTCATACTTGAGAGGGTACCTATTATATGCTTGAGGATGAGCTTAGTTCCCTTTGATCCGAGGTAACCGAGACAAGGGCGATGGGAATCACTTGATCCTCGCACAGGAGGAGGACCTCTCTGAAACATTTTTGAAGAAGATTTCTTTGAATGGTTTCATAGCCAGATTATGATGATTGACAACTATGCCTATGAGGGCATGGACTTCACCGATGACCCTGACTTGATTCTTCCTTCTGCGACCAACTGTGGGCCTCAAGGTAAGAATGATTTTTGAGAGTACTTAAATTATTTTCAAGCTTTTGAATATTTATGTTATGTTTTTGTTGATTTTATGGGTGAACAAGTATTGACATGAAGCTTTTTTCTTAACACAGATGTGGCACCAGTACGACCTGCAGGCGAACCTCGCCAAGTGAGGTGAGGAGGTCAACTACATGATGGGGGCGGTGATGCTGAAAATATTTGTGAGGTTCTGAGGAACTTGGAGGGCTCAACATGGGTGTGCCCCACCTTCCTATGAGGGAGATCCTCACTCATATGTAGCAGCACACAATCGATATGCCTGAGCAGTTTCTAGTTCCTCTTTGGAGGATAGGTGGAGCAATGCTATCATTTCATGAGCAACATGCTCTATTAGCAGGCACTTTGGCATAGCCAACAAGTGTTTATAGGTAGGCTTTATAGCCATTTTGTACTTTAAACACCCAAGTTTTGGAATATTTTGATGTAAAAGAATAGATTTGATATATATATATATATATATATATATATATATATATATATATATATGAGAGAGAGAGAGAGAGAGAGAGAGAGAGAGAGAGAGAGAGAGAGAGAGATTTTGGTATTTTATGAAGTCATTTTTTTAAGTGTTTTTGTAAATTTTTAACTGTGTAAATATTTAATTTTCATACATGTATCTATAGTGAATGATATAGATGCCAATATAACACATAGTTTTCCAATGAATCAATAACTATATTAAATTATCTATGAATGTGCTCATATGTCATAACTTCAAATTGACGTTCCAAGAGTCGCACCAATAAATAATGGCATAACAAGGTTGGATTATGAACATGATAAGGATTTTTCAATTACATAACAATAAGCTGAGAGTCTAACCTGACCACCAGATTGGAGATGTCCCTTGAAGATGCTTCAGTGTGAAGTGAAATTACGGACATGTACTCAACAATATTGTTGATGGCAGTACTAAGGACTCCCCCAGAACAAAACAATTCTGACTCAGATGTGTAAATGACCTAAGAAGTAGATGCAATGTGTCGTGTGTGACGACTAACACCATCCGTGTATCCTACGTATGCTAAGGGTAACGAAGGCATCTGCATTACAAGAAATATTTATGAGACAAATACTTCAATAAATACCAAAAACCCAGTCACATCAAAAAAGGAAGAAAAACTTATAAGTACATAAAATTACAAAGCACATGCCTAGTGTAGTACTAGGCATAATACTTTTTCAAATAGAGCCCATTTCAGGGCTTAGTGGGCAGAACTCCTTCTAAGTACTGAAGTTCATATTCCCCTTTTGATAGGGATTTTTTGACAACATATGGACCGAGTCATAAGGGTTGAAACGTTCCTGTTCCCAAGACGTCATGTTTTTTTATCATAGAGTAAAACAAGATCTCCCTCCTGGTAAGAATGAGTCTTGACCTTTTTGTTGTATTGGGCTTTGACCCGATGCCTGTGGGATTTGAGTGCTAATTCAGCATCTAAACAGGTTTCATCCTGTTGATTGAGGTATAGTAGGTGCTTTTCTTCAATAGTAGTTCTAAGAAAGAGTTCAATAATGATTTTTAAGGAAGGAATCTGACAGTCGATTAGTAAAACTGCTTCCAGGCCACAAATCAAATAAGGTATGAAGCCTATAGCAGTCTTAACTGAAGTTCAGTATGCCCATAGCACAGGATATAACATTCAATACTAGTGGGTTTTATGATTCCTTAATAACCTACGGATCATGGTTTTTAAGACACCATTGACAGCCTCTACTTGACCATTAGCTTGGGGGTAGTAGGAGGATGATTGATCCTGGTGAAAAACTAGCAACAATGTTAAGTCAAACATCTTGTGATTTTGAAAATGAGACCCATGGTCTATAATGATCATTCGGGGCACATGAAAGTGAAAATTGAACTAATTAAATAGGAATAGCACCACAGTTTCTCCATCGGCTCGGAAGGTGGGAATGGATTTAGCCCATTTCATGAAATAGTCCACAACTACAATAATGTAGTTGTGTCAAGAAGAGGAAACAGGGTTGCAAGTTACAAAGTCTATCCCCCATTTGGAAAAGGGGCCGATGGAGATAACTGAGTTCAGTAGGGCTGGAGGAGTGCGAATTTTCTTTGTAAACACTTGACAAGGATGGCATTGTTAGATAGCCTTGATACAATTGTTGAACGAGGTCGGCTAATAGTAGCCTGCACGCAAAATTTTCTGAGCAGTAGATATGCCAGAAAGATGACTACCACATGCCCTAGCATGGCAGTCATTTAAAACATGTTTTGTCTCTTCATGAGTAAGGTAATGTCGAACTACTGTATCTACACCCCGATGATATAACATATCGTTAAGCACTAAATAGTGTTGTGCTTAATGGCAGATGCGACGATGGTCACCTGACGATATCTCAAGGATAAAACGTTGCGCTTGGAGGTAGACAAGAATGTTACCATACCAAGGGTCAATTGTGTCGATAAGATAGACAACTTCATCCAGAAGAGGATAATGGGCTATCTCGTTAGGATTGACAATGGGAAGATCTGAAAAAATTTCAGAAAAGACTGAGGAATTTTTCACCTTGGAAATAGTGAAAACCAAATCAAATTGTTGGAGGATCACGATCCATTTTGAATATTTCCCTCCAGTTACTTGACGAGACAAAATGTGTCTCATAGGATTCTCCAAGGAGATGACAGTAGTCTGTTGCGGCAGTATGTAATGTCAAAGGTGGTTGACAACAAAGACAACTACCAAGGATAGCTTTTCAACATGTGAATATCTAAGTTCTGTCCTAGGCAAGCCTTTCGACAGATAATATATCACATGTTCACTCCGGTCATCATGAGTTTGAACCAAGATGAATCCTAGAGAGGATGGCGAGCCTGCCAGGTATAGAAGAAAGTCATACCCATAATTGGGAGTGCTAAGGAGAGTCACTGATATAAACACCTTTTTCAAGGCATAAAATGATTTTTGAGCTTGATCATCCCAGAGATACGAAGCTCCCTTCTTAAGTAGGTGCATAAAGCCTTTCGTTAACTCAACATAGTTTACAATGAACCGTCATAAAAAGTTTTCTTTTCGTTGCAAATACTGGAGCTACAAAATGGATTGTGGCTTAGTAAATTGAGTAATTTCCTTTACCTTATCGAGATAAACCCTAATCCCATACTTGGAGACAACGAATCTAAGTAAGCATCTAGACTCAACAAAGAAAATACATTTATGTGGATTCAAACATATGTTATAAAACTGACACCTAAGAAAGATAGCTCTTAAATGATCTAGGTGTTGCACTGGCTTCTTGGAATGGGATGGAAGGTCATCCAAGTAAGCTTGAACGATATGTTTGTATCACGAAATGTGTAGTCCATGGCCCTTTGAAATGTTGCTCCAACATTCTTTAAACCGAATGGAATTTTTAGATAGGCAAAGATTCCCCATTAGCAAACGAAGGCAATTTTTTGTTGGTCTTTGGGTTTTATAGAAATTTGGTTGTAACTTTAGAATCCATCCATGAATGAGAATGATTTGCAACTAGTGCAATTGTCAATGATTTGGTCGATGAATGATGTCGGAAAATTATCCTTTGGACACGTGGTGTTCAAGTCTTGATAGTCGACACATGTGCAGATGGTTCCTTATTTGTTATTGACAGGAACCATATTGGAAACCCATTTCATTAAGGGAATGAGATAGATGAAACTAGCACATAACAACTTTTCCACCTCATTCTTGATGGTTGCCGTTTTGCGGGGGTGAACTTGTTAGAGCCTTTGGAAGACAGGTTTAACATTGTTGTATATCTTTATCTCATGCTTGATAATATAAGGATCTATGCTAGACATTTCCTTGTAAGACCAAGTGAATACATCATAGAATTCCTTAAAAAGATAGGTGAAGCTTGCAATTTCCTAAGGATTGCAATTTGCTCCAACCTGGCTATTTTCTACAATGCCTGTTGTGACAGAAATATTGATGAGCAATGTCTTTGAAATATTGCCCATGTTTCCTTTTGAGTCCAAAGTTTGTATAGTCGTATATGGTGAGGAAATGATTTCAGGTGCATCAGATGACAAGATTTGAAGAGACATCATGTCTGAATAAGATATTGAAACATGATGGTGTGATTCCTCCCAAGGTTGTTCTTCTAAACTCATGATCTCTTTAATAGCTTCATCCATAGGTAGGACATGATTGAGGGGATTAAAAGAAGGAGAAGTTTTGGGAGGGTCAGTGGTACCGTTTGATCTGAATTGGATCCATGAAGGAAAAATAAAAAACAAAACCATGGTTGTATTAGGTGAGGATAGACTTCAAAGAATTGAGGGAAGCGATAAAAAAAAACCTCTAAAACAGTGGTAGTTGGAAGCCAACATAGAACAATGAGGACCTTGGTCAAAGGACGCTGACTGAGGCCCATGGAGACTATGCAGGGAGGCGTAACTAGCCCCTGGGAAGCCCAAATTAGGAAATGGAGGGAGTTTTTCATGCACGATTAGCAACATCACTTGGAAAAAACCCTCGAGAAGGAGGGGCCCCGAGTGCTCGGTCGCATGGGAGCCAAGAAAATCATGGGGAAAAAGGCTAAAGGCTAAGGTAGGACCCACGCTATATAAATTTTGAATAATATGACACTTATTCACAGAGATTATCCTAATTATACACTATTTGCGGAATCATGCATAATACATAACCTCCTCTACGTTGATCATCAATTTTGCAGTATTAAGAAACAATGGCATGCACACATTGAAGCATCAATCACACATACCAACACAGTAGATCACGGGGCAAGCATACAGTTGAAAACCCGCAACTATCAGTATATTATATTGATTGAGAACATGTAACAATACATAGTACAATACTCCTCGCAAGTACTCAGTACTATCTCCACCTGTTACACACAAACTAGCTCAGATCTGAATCAATCACTCGCTCAAATCGCCTCCGCTACTTGCCTGCCTCCACTGCGCAATACCTGTTGAGAATAACACCAAATGTGTGATCCAAATTCGTATTCCCTTTGGTTATACCACACAATCCTCATTGGAAACTCAATCCCACTGATTGTGCAATCACATGCAGAACAATAGTCAGAACTGACAGCTGTCTTGCCCTTTCACTCACCTTTAACAATTGTCTCCACTGAACTGTCCATGCACTGAGTTAACTGATGTATTCTTTAGTTGATTCATGAGTTAATAATTAGTGAATTAATTAATAATTAATTCACATCACTCATCACTAGTGTATTTGTTAGTTAGACTAAATACAACTAGTTCAACTAAGTCAAACTAAACACAACTCCATCAACTCCACCAAACTCAATCACTTGAGTTCTAACTGAAGTCCTTCATGCAATAACTCAAGTAACCCATAATAAAATCATATTTCCTTCTAGCAGTTGCATGTGCCACATCTGTAGCTTGCACTGAAGTGCTCCAAGACAATAAGATAATGTTTATAGTCCAAATATTATTAAGAGCTAATAATATTCGACTGTTCTATTTTTAGCTTGGCAGTCTAAAAATAGACTCTGCCCATATGTCTAAAAATAGAGGTCCATCTATTTTTACCAACATGACCAATCATCCACAAATAGCATCGTGCAAGTCATAGACCATGATCCATATGTCTAAAAATGAACATAGTCTAAAAATAGACTTTGCGCCAAAAATAGCCTGCGGGACCACCTAGTGAAGGTGACTTCTTTTCACTAAGCTCCATCATCTTGTTGCATTTTCAACAGACACTCCAAAAACTAATGGTATTTATTACAGGCATCCTTGGGCGGTAAGCAAATTTGGCTAAAACGAAGCAATTCCACTCAGTGCTCGACGCGTGGCAAGTGGAGGAGAGAGAAAATTTCTGCTCATCACGTGCTAATGGTCAAGCAAGTCAACCAAGCAAAATGAGCAGATGGCATCAGATCTGGGGGATCCAGATCTAATGACTGAGATCATGCTCGATGGGGAGACTAGATTTAACGAGGGATTGAGCCGTAATATAAAAGAATTTGAGGTCTGATTTGACGGCCAAGGTGGCAGATGACTCATTCCACGATGTAACTGAAGAACCAAACCAATGAAGCAAGCTGGCGCAGCTCACATGAGGACAAGTGGCCACTCCCTATGAGTCTAATGATGACTTTTATATAGGGAACCCCAAGCAAAGCTGTAGCAGGTGATCTGACGAAGTTGGAAGGGGAATCGAATAGCTGTGAGCTCGAATGGCTTTAAAGCCATGCATAGACTATCAGAAGAAAAACACACACGAAGAAGATAGAGAGAAGGGAAGAATAGAGAAAGTAGACAGAGAGAGAAAAAAGTAAGAAGAAGATGGAGGGCTGAGTTGACCAAAGGCAGCATCAAGAACTAGAGGGCTTGAGAGATTCGTGCCATCCCTGAAGGGGATTTGTCAGGACCGAGCACCACATTGGGCTCCTTCCATTGTAGATCAGAGAGGTGAAGAAGTTGGTAAGGCCAAGAGTCTGTGTACTCTAGTGGCTTGGGGAATCGAAGAACTACTCTTCCATGCTATCCCATGTCAAGAGACTCATATTGAGCTCCTTCCTTGTAATTCTCTACTTTAAGACACAATAAAAGAAACCCACCACTGAAAGTTGGACCAGAGATGTAGCCCTGGAAGATAGGTTGAACTCCTTATTAATTTCTTGTGTTCTTATATTTTATTACTATTTTTCTCTGTTGTCTTCCATTTCAAGTTTCTATGTATTTGCAATCTGATCGATCTGTTGCTTAAATAACCTAGACACACACACTAGCACATGAGTTTGTAATACCTCCATTTAATAATTCTTAACTGAGATCACTCATAGGGTGGTTATCAGATCAAGTGGTATAGAGCTTTAGGATGTAAGGTTAGACAAGCTTGTGTTGGTTTAGCTGTTGAATCCTCACTAGATCAAAGCTCAAAGTAGGGGAAGGGGAGTTGGTCAGAGGAAGGTTCTATGGGGTCAGACCCTGAACTCATAGAAAGTTTCCTAGCTATAAAGTCTATGGTAGAACACGGGACTTTAGAAAGCATAGGGATGAAGATTCATCAGGTTCTAAACAAGACAAATAAGAAGATGAGTCTCATTCCCATGACCACTCAAAAGGAAAAGGGAAAGAGGAAAACTTTCTCACACCTCCTAATAGCCCTATGCATAATAAGAAAGCATCTTTGATTAAGCTAGATGTTCACTTGCCTATATATTATGGAGAGCTAAATGCCAAAAAGTTGGACAATTGGATTAGACAAATTGATGTTTATTGCAGAGTACAGAACATCGACTCAGACAAGAGAAAAATTCAGCTGGCAAGCCTGCGCCTAGGAGGCACTGCCTTGGTTTGGTGGGAAGGCAGAACCCAAGCTGACATGAAAAGACATGGTAAGACCATCTCTGTCTGGAGTGAATTTGTTTCTGCAACCAAGAAGCAATTCTATCCATTGGCCTACATTCAACAAGCCATGATGAGTTGGAAAACTCTTCAGCAGTTGAAAGGGCAAAGTGTGCAAGGGAACACTCAAGAATTTAGAAAGAGAGCACTAATTCTAGGAATCTCACTAGACTCACCAAAGAATCTTTTGAAGTACATTGGTGGTCTACACAGCTACATGAGGCATACCATCCTCATGTTTAATCCCACCAGTATAGATGAGGTGTCTGTACAAGCTATTCATCTAGAAGCTAGAGGAAAGAATGGAAATCCAGAAGTTGGGGGACTATCCCAACCCACTGCAAGCAAGAGCAAGGAGAAAAGAAAGCAGAAGTGGAAAGCAAGGAAGGCTAACACTGCACAGAAAATTAAAGCTTTAGGCACTCATTGTAAAAGGATGGGCATGATGTTGAGCATTGTTGGATTCTGCATCCAGAGCTGAGACCTAAGAAGTCCGAGTGCAAGAAGAGGAAGACTGTTGCAACTATCCAGAAAGATTTGGGGTCAAACTCGGGGGATGAAACAACCGTTGCAGCCACAAGGTAAGAATTCTAAAGTGTCTACTAGTAATTCTACTCAATCTATTATTAATGAAGAACATGAGAGAAAAAGACATGAGTTTTTCCATATTCGAGTTGTTTCCAAATATCAAAAGATTGATACTTTATTTGATAGTGGCTCACAAGTAAATTTGATTTCTGAAGCAATTGTAAAGAAATTGGGATTAGCAACTACACCTCAGAAGAAACCATACCCATTAGGATGGTTGAATGATAAAGCACAACTACAAGTGACTAGATAGTGCAAACTCAAGTTCTCTTTTGGGTCAGCATTTGTAGATGAGGTTGAGTTAGACATAATTCCTTTTGATATATTTGGAATTGTTTTAGGAATTCCTTACTTGTATGATAGAAAAGCTATTTTCTATAGAGCTGAGAACAAGTATCTACTTGTTAAAGATGGAATCAAATACTTTCTAAGAGCTCATAAGCTCAAGAATAATTATACTCTCATAAACTCAGGGCAGATGAAAATAATGATAAATTCATGCAAACAATTCTTACTAATGGTTGTAAAGGAAAAGAAACCTAATAAAACCAATATATTTGAGGACTATGATGCTAAACAAAAAGCTGATATAGAAAAGGTTGTTTGAAAGTATGATGTCCTGTTTCAAGAACCTAAAGGTCTGCCACCCAAAAAGGAAATAGTACATGATATTATTTTGTAGCATGATGTTCCATTTCCTAACATTGGAATGTATAGGTTGTCTTCTTTGGAGAATGCTGAAATCAAGAAGCATGTGCAGGAGTTGCTCGAGAAGGGTTCATCAGGCCTAGCATATCACCATGTGGGTCACCAATCGGTTTGGTGAGAAATAAAGATCGCTCGTGGAGAATGTGCATTGACTACCGAGCAATAAATAAGATAACAATAACAAATCGTTATCCCCTTCCTCGCATAGATGACCTTTTAGATCAATTGAAGGAAGTTGTTTATTTCACCAAGCTGGACTTTCATATTGGATACCATCAGGTCAAAGTTGCAGAGCAAGATGCATGGAAGACTACTTTTAAAACAAAGAAGGGATTGTATGAGTGGCTAGTTATGCCTTTTGGCTTAACCAATGCTCCTGCTACTTTCATGAGATTAATGAATGATGTACTCAGACATTTTCTTGATGATTTTTTTATTGTGTATCTGGATAACATTCTGATTTTTAGTCAAACGTGGGAGGAACACTTAAAGCATGTTAAGCAGGAATTAGATGTTTTGAAAAGAGAAAAACTTTATGTTAAACTCTCGAAATGTGAATTTGGCAAAAAATCTCTAAATTATTTGGGCCATATAGTAGGGGGTGGTGAATTGGAAATAGATCCCTCTAAAGTGGCAGTCATTGTAAACTGGCCTAAACCCAAGTTTGCTATAGAAGTGAGAAGCTTGTTAGGAGCAACACAATATTGGAGGAAGTTCATTTCTAACTTTTCCTCAATTGCAGCTCCCTTACATGCTTTGACATGATTGAACAAGGTGTTTCAGTGGGGAGGCAAACATTAGAAATTCTTCAACACCTTGAAAGAAAAGATTAGTACAACACCTGTACTAGCACTGCCTGATCTACAAAGACCATCTGAGATTCAAACAAATGACATTGACTATACCATGGGAGCAGTGTTGACACAGCACGGTAAACCCATATGTTATCATTCCGAGACTTTTAATCCTGTAGTAGTTAACTATCCTACATATGATAAAGAATTGTATGCATTAGTTCAGAGTGTGAAAAAGTGGAAGCACTACTTAATGGGAAAAGAGATAGTAATACATACTGATCATCAACCACTTCAATATATACACTCCCAAACTAAGTTGCACCAATCAAGGCACTACAAATGGATAGGTTTTCTACAAAAATTTCATTTAGTCATCATATATAAAAAGGGAATACACAATAAAGTTGTAGACATGTTATCTAGACCCATTATAAATGCATCTACTATACTTAAGCATAATTCGGTGCTACATGGAAGCTACATTGAACAATATGCTCAAGATATAGACTTTAAAGATGTATATGCAACTTTGAGTCAAGGCAAAAGTGTAGAAGAATTGGATTATCATGTGAAGGACTGACTCTTATATCATTGTGGGAAACTCTGCATTCCACAAACAAAGAGAGTAAAGATAATCAGAGAGGCACAAACTTCTCTAATATTAGGTCACTTTGGGGTAAGTAAAACAGTTGCACATCTGCAAAGATTTTTTCATTGGCCAAAAATGAATGAGACACTTTCTAGATATGTAAGAGGGTGTACTATGTGTTATCACTCAGGTTGTCCCTAGCTCCTATTAGGGATATGGCCGAGGTAACCACAAACCAATATTCTGATTGCACGTTCTAGCCCACCTGCAATCGGAGAGGGCTCTCTCCTTTAGATTCAACCTCAGTTGATCTAGATTCAACCTTAGTTGATGATTTTAGGCTAGCTTTCTGACTTCAAGGGAATGTTGATTGTGGTTGGGAGGAAGGTAGGATTCTTGAGTAAAGAGGCACAATAAGGTGTTATAAGTTCCGAACCATTGGGCATGGAGTCACAGATTGAGGCATGAGAGCGTTTTCTTAGTCACAAGGGGATACGGAGCGGGATAGCCACGCAGGATACAACATTCAAGCTGCTGAAAGTGCGGAATGAACATCAGGGATGAAAGGAAAAAGAGAATCATTTCATCATGCTGACAGAGGGGAGAAATGGATGAGTGGGATCCCGGAGCAGTTAAGAATTCCAAAGACATGCACCCATGTACGAACGAAACAGGGTAAACTAGAGCAGTTAAAATTCTAGCTCATGACTGTTTCAGAAGAAAACATCGAAAAGTGCAGGAATTGAACTTAAGGTGTACTTAAACAAATCTTAATCTATTCTTTTTTCCTGCAACTTAGAATGGCATAAATATGATAAAAACATAAAATAAACAGGGAGGAAGAACACTTATTGGATCATGCAGAGACACAGGAATTCCGTAATCATTCCTTGGCCCAGAG